>OX595841.1:16958936-16961436 GCA_951392215.1 Epirrita christyi | reverse complement strand
TAACCTAACCTAACCTAACCTAACCTAACCTAACCTAACCTAACCTAACCTAACCTAACCTAACCTAACCTAACCTAACCTAACCTAACCTAACCTAACCTAACCTAACCTAACCTAACCTAACCTAACCTAACCTAACCTAACCTAACCTAACCTAACCTAACCTAACCTAACCTAACCTAACCTAACCTAACCTAACCTAACCAGTCTGTAACTCACCGCGGTTGAGTACGCTGCGTTTCAAACCGGCTCCGCGCTCGAAAATCCTTTTAAAAAAGTTAAAACGCGCCGATTTGTTTGATTTTTGGACCAAAAGTTGTGTTTAGTGCTGGAAACAAAAAGTGTAAAAAGCCGTGACGATAAAGTTTGTGGAACACCGAGTTTTCTGTCAAAGTGTTGACAGGTGCGCCATTTTGTGAGCATTTGTCCGCAAAAACTCGCTCCGGGAACGGTTTTTCTCGAACGCTGGATTATTTTCCGCGGTACCCCATACTTTTTCTGGACTTGGATTGTAGGTATAGTGACAGTGCATCATTTTGTGAAATCTAGTCTTTTTCCAGCCATGCACTTGTTTTCTATGACCTAAAAACTGAAACCACGTGTTTTGGGTATTGGTGAACCGGAACTTTTGGCGGCAAAATTGTGGTGTCAGTCTGTGGACAATTTAAAACTAAAATATTTGGTGTTTTTTATTTTTCGAAATTTTTTATACATATGGACTTAGAACATTTTTTGTAAAATTTATATCAGTGCATGAACTTTGGGGGAGTTTCTTTCGGGATCTTCAGCGACAACATACCCTGGAAAAATTATATGGTTTGGGTTACTTCAGGCCCTATGATTTGATACCAATTGGTGATTTTTGTCGTTACGGATATCCGAGCGCCAGCACTTTCGAGGGAGCGGAGGCGCGAAATCCTTTGGTTGATGGCTGCCGTTTGTGGACTTTGAGCTTCGGGTCCCTGTTGTTCGTATTCTTCAGCGACGACCTATGCTGGAAAACACACGGATTGTAAAGGATTTTAAGCCCTATGAATTGGTATCAATTTTGGATTTTTGTGGCCTCGGGTTCTTGAACTGCGACGGTTTTGGCGGACTAAGGGGAGGTTTACCTACTGCTGGGTGACCACGTGAGTTGTGTTTTTTCGGTTTTTTGAGGATACCAGCGTAGATACGGATTTCTCAAGAAAACTGCCGGAATCTTTTTTGATCCTGAGGTCCCCAATTCTCACATGAACGATTTTCAATACTCTGGCTTGCCAGTTGGGGTGTGGGGGGTCCAATGAACATTTGAGTGCACGGTTTTTTGGCTGTACCTACTAAAGTATGCGTCTGACAGAAAAAGTTAACAAGCCCTTTTTTCACCTTAAGGCAGCCAGAAATCGTATGGAGAAGAATCCAGACTTCTAGCTCCTCAATTGGCTGAGTTGGTGTTTTTCTGTGGACGCTTGGAGGGTAGTTCGTCTGGAAGTCGGCCGGACTTTACTCACTTGCGGCGGAACAGGAAAGGTGCCATCTGCGCGGACAGTTCAGCATCATCACCAGCTGCAACTTCTCAACCCTCAAGACTTCGAGGGCATCTGCTCCTCAACCGAGTGAGCTGAAGAGGACCTGTTTGCGGGTACGGGTGGCACTCTGCCTACGTGCACTGTTCAGAACCATTGCCGGATCCAGCTCTTCATCCAGCTAACATGGATAGAACATTTGACATGGATAAATGTAAGCCTCAGCGGTCCAGGGCCAAAGGTGGTCCGATCAGGAAAGAGGCTCTTATTCGGAGCGCCGGGGGGGCGGGTAGTGTGCCACCGAGCAAATCATCTGCCTCCTCGAAGGAGCATTCACCTGCTCAATCATCGGACTCCGCAGCTTCCGAAGCGTCCGAAAATTCTGCTGACGCCACGAGGGGCATAGTTTCTATTGGGGAAATGTTTTCCCTCGCCAACAGTCTCAAAAACGAATGCTTTGAATTGCTCGATGAATCTGGTAATATAAAAACCTCGATAAAGAACGGACTTCGGGAAAAAATTACTGAAATGGAATCGTGTGTCTCCAAGCTGTGCACCACGAAGGAGGAACTGGTTTCAGATTTGGAGCAGATGAAGGCTCAGCATAAGCGCCAGCTGTTGGCTTTGGAGAGGGCTCACGCAAGTAGGGTGTTGGAGCTCAAGGACCGAATCGTCGGCATACAGGACGAGAGTATCCGAATGTCTTCTGACTTCTCTGGTGTTGAGATCCTGAAGGAAATTAAAGAGCTACGCAAGGAGATCAAGAGTGCAGCTCCGGCAGCAGCTTCTGATCTCAAGCCTCTCGAAGAAGAGCTCTGCAGCTTGAGAGAGGCCCTTCAGACAACAAAAGCCCAGTTCGACGAAGTTGGCCAGCAGGGTTTCTCCTATGCGGACGTCACCCGAAGACCAGCTCCGCTGAAGCCACACCATGCCATCATCGTGGCGTCAGACGACCCGACGGACTCCAGCGCCCAGCTGCTGGAGAAGATCAAGGT
>OX595841.1:16873936-16953936 GCA_951392215.1 Epirrita christyi | reverse complement strand
ACCTAACCTAACCTAACCTAACCTAACCTAACCTAACCTAACCTAACCTAACCTAACCTAACCTAACCTAACCTAACCTAACCTAACCTAACCTAACCTAACCTAACCTAACCTAACCTAACCTAACCTAACCTAACCTAACCTAACCTAACCTAACCTAACCTAACCTAACCTAACCTAACCTAACCTAACCTAACCTAACCTAACCTAACCTAACCTAACCTAACCTAACCTAACCTAACCTAACCTAACCTAACCTAACCTAACCTAACCTAACCTAACCTAACCTAACCTAACCTAACCTAACCTAACCTAACCTAACCTAACCTAACCTAACCTAACCTAACCTAACCTAACCTAACCTAACCTAACCTAACCTAACCTAACCTAACCTAACCTAACCTAACCTAACCTAACCTAACCTAACCTAACCTAACCTAACCTAACCTAACCTAACCTAACCTAACCTAACCTAACCTAACCTAACCTAACCTAACCTAACCTAACCTAACCTAACCTAACCTAACCTAACCTAACCTAACCTAACCTAACCTAACCTAACCTAACCTAACCTAACCTAACCTAACCTAACCTAACCTAACCTAACCTAACCTAACCTAACCTAACCTAACCTAACCTAACCTAACCTAACCTAACCTAACCTAACCTAACCTAACCTAACCTAACCTAACCTAACCTAACCTAACCTAACCTAACCTAACCTAACCTAACCTAACCTAACCTAACCTAACCTAACCTAACCTAACCTAACCTAACCTAACCTAACCTAACCTAACCTAACCTAACCTAACCTAACCTAACCTAACCTAACCTAACCTAACCTAACCTAACCTAACCTAACCTAACCTAACCTAACCTAACCTAACCTAACCTAACCTAACCTAACCTAACCTAACCTAACCTAACCTAACCTAACCTAACCTAACCTAACCTAACCTAACCTAACCTAACCTAACCTAACCTAACCTAACCTAACCTAACCTAACCTAACCTAACCTAACCTAACCTAACCTAACCTAACCTAACCTAACCTAACCTAACCTAACCTAACCTAACCTAACCTAACCTAACCTAACCTAACCTAACCTAACCTAACCTAACCTAACCTAACCTAACCGAATCTTAAGTTTTACAAATCTCTGTGTTTTCTTTCGACACAAAGTCAAACCAGGTGCGCATTGCTACATACGCCTTCAGTCTAACTTCCCTGTATTGTTCCCAACGTTTTGACGCATTTTTGGACCTTTTCCATACATTTAAAACTTAAATTCAGTAAAAAATAGTTTAAATTAAGGTTTTTCACTTTTTGGACCTAACTTTTCGTAGTTGGAGCGAGATTTCTCATCTGTTGCAGCTTAAACACCATCCCTCGGCGTCCCCTCGTCGATCTGTAACAGAAAGAGAAAGTTAGCACGCGAAAATACGAAAATTTGCAAATTCAGTGGACAAAAAGTTGATATACCCAAGGAATTTTTCCTTTGAAATCAATCTTAAGTTTTACAAATCTCTGTGTTTTCTTTCGACACAAAGTCAAACCAGGTGCGCATTGCTACATACGCCTTCAGTCTAACTTCCCTGTATTGTTCCCAACGTTTTGACGCATTTTTGGACCTTTTCCATACATTTAAAACTTAAATTCAGTAAAAAATAGTTTAAATTAAGGTTTTTCACTTTTTGGACCTAACTTTTCGTAGTTGGAGCGAGATTTCTCATCTGTTGCAGCTTAAACACCATCCCTCGGCGTCCCCTCGTCGATCTGTAACAGAAAGAGAAAGTTAGCACGCGAAAATACGAAAATTTGCAAATTCAGTGGACAAAAAGTTGATATACCCAAGGAATTTTTCCTTTGAAATCAATCTTAAGTTTTACAAATCTCTGTGTTTTCTTTCGACACAAAGTCAAACCAGGTGCGCATTGCTACATACGCCTTCAGTCTAACTTCCCTGTATTGTTCCCAACGTTTTGACGCATTTTTGGACCTTTTCCATACATTTAAAACTTAAATTCAGTAAAAAATAGTTTAAATTAAGGTTTTTCACTTTTTGGACCTAACTTTTCGTAGTTGGAGCGAGATTTCTCATCTGTTGCAGCTTAAACACCATCCCTCGGCGTCCCCTCGTCGATCTGTAACAGAAAGAGAAAGTTAGCACGCGAAAATACGAAAATTTGCAAATTCAGTGGACAAAAAGTTGATATACCCAAGGAATTTTTCCTTTGAAATCAATCTTAAGTTTTACAAATCTCTGTGTTTTCTTTCGACACAAAGTCAAACCAGGTGCGCATTGCTACATACGCCTTCAGTCTAACTTCCCTGTATTGTTCCCAACGTTTTGACGCATTTTTGGACCTTTTCCATACATTTAAAACTTAAATTCAGTAAAAAATAGTTTAAATTAAGGTTTTTCACTTTTTGGACCTAACTTTTCGTAGTTGGAGCGAGATTTCTCATCTGTTGCAGCTTAAACACCATCCCTCGGCGTCCCCTCGTCGATCTGTAACAGAAAGAGAAAGTTAGCACGCGAAAATACGAAAATTTGCAAATTCAGTGGACAAAAAGTTGATATACCCAAGGAATTTTTCCTTTGAAATCAATCTTAAGTTTTACAAATCTCTGTGTTTTCTTTCGACACAAAGTCAAACCAGGTGCGCATTGCTACATACGCCTTCAGTCTAACTTCCCTGTATTGTTCCCAACGTTTTGACGCATTTTTGGACCTTTTCCATACATTTAAAACTTAAATTCAGTAAAAAATAGTTTAAATTAAGGTTTTTCACTTTTTGGACCTAACTTTTCGTAGTTGGAGCGAGATTTCTCATCTGTTGCAGCTTAAACACCATCCCTCGGCGTCCCCTCGTCGATCTGTAACAGAAAGAGAAAGTTAGCACGCGAAAATACGAAAATTTGCAAATTCAGTGGACAAAAAGTTGATATACCCAAGGAATTTTTCCTTTGAAATCAATCTTAAGTTTTACAAATCTCTGTGTTTTCTTTCGACACAAAGTCAAACCAGGTGCGCATTGCTACATACGCCTTCAGTCTAACTTCCCTGTATTGTTCCCAACGTTTTGACGCATTTTTGGACCTTTTCCATACATTTAAAACTTAAATTCAGTAAAAAATAGTTTAAATTAAGGTTTTTCACTTTTTGGACCTAACTTTTCGTAGTTGGAGCGAGATTTCTCATCTGTTGCAGCTTAAACACCATCCCTCGGCGTCCCCTCGTCGATCTGTAACAGAAAGAGAAAGTTAGCACGCGAAAATACGAAAATTTGCAAATTCAGTGGACAAAAAGTTGATATACCCAAGGAATTTTTCCTTTGAAATCAATCTTAAGTTTTACAAATCTCTGTGTTTTCTTTCGACACAAAGTCAAACCAGGTGCGCATTGCTACATACGCCTTCAGTCTAACTTCCCTGTATTGTTCCCAACGTTTTGACGCATTTTTGGACCTTTTCCATACATTTAAAACTTAAATTCAGTAAAAAATAGTTTAAATTAAGGTTTTTCACTTTTTGGACCTAACTTTTCGTAGTTGGAGCGAGATTTCTCATCTGTTGCAGCTTAAACACCATCCCTCGGCGTCCCCTCGTCGATCTGTAACAGAAAGAGAAAGTTAGCACGCGAAAATACGAAAATTTGCAAATTCAGTGGACAAAAAGTTGATATACCCAAGGAATTTTTCCTTTGAAATCAATCTTAAGTTTTACAAATCTCTGTGTTTTCTTTCGACACAAAGTCAAACCAGGTGCGCATTGCTACATACGCCTTCAGTCTAACTTCCCTGTATTGTTCCCAACGTTTTGACGCATTTTTGGACCTTTTCCATACATTTAAAACTTAAATTCAGTAAAAAATAGTTTAAATTAAGGTTTTTCACTTTTTGGACCTAACTTTTCGTAGTTGGAGCGAGATTTCTCATCTGTTGCAGCTTAAACACCATCCCTCGGCGTCCCCTCGTCGATCTGTAACAGAAAGAGAAAGTTAGCACGCGAAAATACGAAAATTTGCAAATTCAGTGGACAAAAAGTTGATATACCCAAGGAATTTTTCCTTTGAAATCAATCTTAAGTTTTACAAATCTCTGTGTTTTCTTTCGACACAAAGTCAAACCAGAAAAAATTTTTCTTGATTTGGTAACTTTAATACCCCCCCCCCCCTTACCCACCTTGCTTGACGATCTTCATTATAAATTTGAAATTTGGAACTTAAGTCATGTTCAGAACGCCCTCTAAGATGGACATATCAGCGAAAGGTTTTCAACAAAAAACGGCAGGACCAGACGCGAACGAGCCAGGACCATCAGGGACGACACCCAGTGTCAGGAAGAGTATTGGAGAGTGGGAAGCGGGGAAGACGGTGACCAAGAAAACACAAACCCCACCCACGGAGGCTGTCTCGGTGGGTCTTCCAAAGCCGAAACCAGCGGCAGCACGGAAACTGTTAACGGAGGTATCGGGAAGCCCACCGAGACCGGTGAGTGCCAAGTACGCTGACCGGGTGTCGGAAGCAAAGGCTTGCGTCACAAGGGCTAAGTTGAACCTGAGCAGATCCGGAAACCTCAAGAGAGAGATCAAGACTGAGGTCCATTTAGCCATTGACCGCCTCTATCTGTTGGTAAAAGAGGCTGACTCGGCCAAAGGTCAAAGCTGGAAGAAGCAGGAGAAAGAACCGAGGAATGATGGCATCTTGGTTGGAGGCGACAAGGAGATAGGTAAATGTGACAGTGGGAAAGAAATGGAAAAACGTATGGCAGAACTTATAGAGAGCCACACGTTAATGATAGACGGACACTCGATTTTATTACGAGAGAATCAAAGGGAGATGCAGAAACTGAAGGGATTATTGTTGGAAGACCAGGAGAGAGGAAAGAAAGGAGAAGGAAATGACCAAAAGTCCTTAGAAGACTGTAAAGAGCTGTTAAAAGAAAATAAGGAAGAAATGACAAAGCTGAGAGAAATGGTTGCAAAGCAACAGGAAGAGATAGGCAAAACTTACGCTAACGTAGTGGCAGGCCCCCCCAGAAGTAAACCAGCAGAGAGAACGACCGTTCACTCGGTGGTGGTCAGTTCCAATGACGAGCTGGAAACCGGGGAGCAGGTCCTAGGAAAGATAAGGGCAGCCGTCAACGCAATAGAGGAGGGAGTACAGATAGAGAATGTTCGGAAGGCCAAGGACAGGAAGGTGATTATAGGATGCACTTCACGCGAAGAAATTGGCAGGGTTAAGGAAAGGTTGAAGATGGCAGGAAAGGACTTGAGAGTGGAAGACATTAAGAACAAGGACCCCTTAGTAATATTGTGGGACGTGATGAAAATTACTAAGAACCAAGAAGTACTCGACGGGATCAGAAACCAAAATAAGGAACTATTTAGAGGATTGAATGAGGAGGACAACAGGATGGAGGTGAAATATAGAAGAAGAGCAAGGAATCCACTCATGGAACATGTCGTGCTGAAGGTTTCACCGATGATGTGGAGACGTCTGACTGAGGCCGGTACCGTACGTGTGGACATCAAAAAGGTCAAGGTGGCTGATCAGTCGCCCCTTATACAATGTTCGAGGTGCCTTGGATACGGCCACGTGAGACGGTTTTGTCCGGATGCCGTGGACGTATGCAGCCATTGCGGGGGGCAGCACTTAAGAGCTCAGTGCACTGATCGTATGGCTGGAGTAGCACCAAGGTGTACAAATTGCCAGCAGGCCAAGATGGAAAAGACGGATCACGGTGCCTTCAGCGAGGATTGTTCCGTCAGAAGGCGTTGGGAGGCGTTAGCTCGCTCCACCGTACAGTATTGTTAAGGGCACCCACGGGAATTCAAGTAAGGCAGTCATGGCTGGAAGCTTAGGAGGCAGAGGATACCACGTCCTGCAGTCGAATCTACAACGTAGCAAACTCGCGACAGCGGAGCTGATCTTGGAAGCAGCAAACCGGAGAGTAGCGTTCGCACTGGTACAGGAGCCTTACATCGGGGCAGTGGGTGAGATGAGGACCTACCCCGGTGTGAGAGTAGTCCAGTGCTGCAACAGAGCTGCAGACCGGGTCATTAAGGCCGCCATCTTGGTTTTCGACGAGCAGATTGACGTCATCCAATGCCCGACACTCACGACCGAAAATATTGCGGTAGCAAAACTAAGAACGAGTGCCTGGGAAGTTGTGGTGATGTCAATCTACTTGGAAGGAGACAAGGCAATCGAGCCATACGGACTGCACATAGCGAAGGTTGTGGAGGAGATTGGAAGGGGAAACGTGGTATTGGGGGGGGATGTGAATGCGTGGAATACGTGGTGGGGAAGCAGGGACATAGACGAAAGAGGAGAGGAAATGGCAGCGTTGCTAGAGGAACTTGACCTGCAGATCCTAAATCAGGGCACGGAACCCACATTTGACACGTATAGGGGAGGCGTGAGATACACTAGCAATGTGGATATCACGGCCTGCTCCTCGAACATTCTTGGATGTGTCAGCGGTTGGAGAGTGGCAGCCGACGTAACATGCTCGGACCACGCAGCGGTTTTGTTTGAGTTGAAAATAGAAAAAGCTAAAGGTATAGACATCAAAAGTGCAACAAGAAAGTTCAACACGAAGAAGGCAGACTGGAGCCAGTTTCATGCGAAACTGGCCCAAATTTGGGAAGTTAATAACATTAATAAAGAAGTAGTGGAAAAACTGGACAATACAGAAGATTTAGAGAAGATTTTAGGCGAAATTACTCAGTCGATAACGCAAGTCTGTACAGAAATGATGCCTTTAGTAAAAAAGAACAGACAAACGAAACTGCCGTGGTGGTCTGAGCAGCTAGCTGCATTGAAAAAAGAGGTGCTGCGGAAAAAGCGAAGGATCTCTAGTGCGGGGCCGTCCCGTCGGAAGTGGGTCGTCGACCAATATCTGAAAGCGAAGGAAGAGTACCTGGTGGAGGCTCAAATGGCCCAAACCGCCAGCTGGAAAGAATTCTGTAGCAAGCAGGATAGGGAGACGATGTGGGATGGCATTTACCGGGTAATAGGCCGCACTGCCACCCGACACGAGGACGTGCCGCTGGTGGTGAACGGGAAACAGCTGGATGGAGAGGAGTCCGCGAGTCTGCTGGCCGAGACCTTCTTTCCGGAGGACAGGCTAGAAGGGGACAACCCAGATCATCAACTAACGAGAGCGGTAGCCGAAAGTGTGAATGTGGAAGGACATGATGAGTCATGGGACCCCCCATTTACGTCGGAGGAGTTGCGATGGTCTGCGGCGAGTTTCAGCCCGAAAAAAGCACCCGGACTCGACGGATTCACGGCGGACATCTGCAGTGCGGCTATCTGTCGAGATCCCGATCTGTTTCTGGCTATTTTCAACAAGTGCTTGTCTCTCTCCTGTTTTCCCATTATGTGGAAGGAAGCGGTAGTGGTCGTGTTAAGGAAGAGTGGCAAAGCTGACTACACCCATCCCAAGTCGTACAGGCCGATTGGGCTTTTGCCTGTCCTTGGGAAAATCCTTGAAAAGATGATGATGAGGCGAATTAGGTGGCAAATCTTACCTGGCATGAGCGAGAAGCAGTACGGTTTTACACCGCAGCGCAGTACCGAGGACTCCCTCTATGTCATGATGCAATACATAAAGCAAAAGCTAAAGGAGAAGAAGCTCATCGTGATTGTATCACTAGACATAGAGGGGGCCTTCGACAGCGCGTGGTGGCCCGCGGTGAGGTGCAGACTCGCGGAAACCGGATGTTCACCCAACCTGAGGCGTCTCGTCGACAGTTACCTGAAACAGAGAAAAATACGGATTAGATACGCGGGGACTGAGTGTGAAAGGAACACCACGAAAGGTTGTGTGCAAGGTTCAATAGGGGGACCAACTTTTTGGAACCTCTTATTGGACCCCCTATTGAAAGATATAGAAGGTATGGGTGAGCACGTTCAGGCGTTTGCCGATGATATCGTTCTGATAGTCTCCGGCAACACGGGTTCCGAGGTTCAGGGGAGGGCTAACGCTGTTCTCTCGCATGTCTGGGGGTGGGGGGTCAAGAATAAGCTCAAGTTTGCGCCCCAAAAGACCCAAGCAATGGTAGTCACCAATAAACTTAGATTTGACACCCCGGCCCTGGTCATGGGGGGCGAGTGCGTTGGCCTGTCTCAGGAAATTAAGATCCTGGGTCTTACGGTGGACAATAGGTTGACATTCAATGCGCATGTATCGAATGTCTGTCGCAAGGCGCTCAACCTATACAAGCAGCTCGCGAGAGCAGCTAAGATCCACTGGGGACTGGGGCCGGAGATCGTTAGAACGATATACTTGGCTGTGGTGGAGCCAGTGATTCTGTACGCCGCCAGTGCTTGGGCACCAGCAGCTCACAAAATCTGCGTGCAGAAGCAGTTGAACGCGGTGCAGAGAGGGTTCGTCCAAAAGATCGTGAAGGCGTACCGAACGGTCTCCCTAAACTCGGCCCTAATACTCGCTGGGTTGCTTCCCTTGGATTTACGAATCCAGGAAGCAGCCTCTCTTTTTGAAATAAAAAGAGGTCATTCCCAGCGGGTATTGGGAGACCGAGAGGTCGAGAAACGGGTAGCCTATAAGGACACACCTCATCCCGCGCAGCACGCCAGACTGACTTTTGAGAACATGGTGGACGTAGCGGAGGGAACTCAGCTTGAAAGTGGGACCATACGGATTTACACGGACGGCTCAAAAATCCAAGGGAAAGTTGGTGCCGCGCTGTCAGTATGGGAAGGAAACGTGGAAGTAAAGAGCCAGAAGCTAAAGCTGGAATCGTTCTGCTCCGTTTACCAAGCGGAGCTGTTGGCTCTGGAAAAAGCCACAAAACTAGCCGTTGAAAGCAGGACGGAGAAGTGCAACATTTATAGTGACTCGAGGTCGGCTCTCGAAACGATTGTCGATAACGTTTCCCTCCACCCCCTTGCAGAAAGAACACGAACGAACTTACAAACAGCTCAAATTTACGGAAAAAGTGTAAACCTTTTCTGGGTGAAGGCGCATGTGGGTGTGGAGGGCAACGAAAGGGCCGACGCGCTTGCTAAGGGTGCTGCGCTTGGCTTAAAGAAAAGTCCTGATTATGATTTGTGTCCTGTTTCATTCGTCAAACGTCAGATACGTCTGGACACGCTTGACGAATGGAACAGGAGATACAAGGAAGGAGCGACGGCCTCAGGCACGAAAATCTTCTTTCCCGACGCTGTGGAGGCGTACAGAATAATGAGGAAAATTAAAGTGGATCACGTGCTGGCTCAAGTGATAACAGGGCACGGTGGGTTCTCCGAGTACTTATATCGCTTTAAGTGCAAGGAGAACTCATCGTGCATATGCGATCCAAAGAAGGAGGAAAGCATTGTGCATGCAATCGTTGAGTGTCCTGTCTTTGGCTCACAAAGGCAAGACCTAGAGATAGAGATAGGGATGGAAATTAAAAAAGAAAGTATTTATGAAATTATTAGTGGAACAGAAAACGAAAGATCAAAATTTTTGGAATATTGTCGCAAAATTGCCATGAAAATTATTAAAAGAAATAAAACTAAATAAACTACTGCATATATACAAGTTGTGGAAATAATAGATATACCCCTAGTGATTAATAAAAGGAAATAAATTAACTCGGCAAACAAGGTCTCTGCTCCAAATACAGAGGAAAACCTGCAATGGGAGGAGGTTTTAGTCCGTAGGTCACCGGGCAACCGGTGGAGTCGGACATACCCGCGAGGGATCCATGAGGATTTCCTCCTCCCAACCAAAAAAAAAAAAAAAAAAAAAAAAAAAAAAAAAAAAAAAAAACCTAACCTAACCTAACCTAACCTAACCTAACCTAACCTAACCTAACCTAACCTAACCTAACCTAACCTAACCTAACCTAACCTAACCTAACCTAACCTAACCTAACCTAACCTAACCTAACCTAACCTAACCTAACCTAACCTAACCTAACCTAACCTAACCTAACCTAACCTAACCTAACCTAACCTAACCTAACCTAACCTAACCTAACCTAACCTAACCTAACCTAACCTAACCTAACCTAACCTAACCTAACCTAACCTAACCTAACCTAACCTAACCTAACCTAACCTAACCTAACCTAACCTAACCTAACCTAACCTAACCTAACCTAACCTAACCTAACCTAACCTAACCTAACCTAACCTAACCTAACCTAACCTAACCTAACCTAACCTAACCTAACCTAACCTAACCTAACCTAACCTAACCTAACCTAACCTAACCTAACCTAACCTAACCTAACCTAACCTAACCTAACCTAACCTAACCTAACCTAACCTAACCTAACCTAACCTAACCTAACCTAACCTAACCTAACCTAACCTAACCTAACCTAACCTAACCTAACCTAACCTAACCTAACCTAACCTAACCTAACCTAACCCAGTCTCAGCCTGGCCGCCGTCGCGAACGGTCGAGTCCACTATATTGATCCGCTCGCCGGGTCAATTAAAATCCAATATCTTTGTTTAAAGTTACAAGTTTTAAGTTTTTATAATTCAAGCTTTTGCAATAGTGACCTGTCTACCCTGGATGGGAATCTGAGGAGCCCCAGCGTAGGCCTCCCTCATTTAACTCAGTGCCTGTTCGTTTTTACGGTGTCTGCGAGTGCTCTTGATCTCTTAAATCTGTGCCAGTGACTTTGACAGTGTCTTGGCCTGTCTACCCTGCTGGACAGGAATCTGGGGAGCCCCAGCTTCTTAAGTGCCCTGGACTTACTGTGCTTGTGCTGGTGTTTGTGACTGTGCGTGTGATACCGTCTTGTGTAGTACCATCGGTAGCCCTATAAGACCATCAGCCATCATTTCTCTGGGCCTCCAGAGAAGCCCCCCAGGGTCATCATCAGGAACCCCCCAGGATCTGCCGCCGGAGCGCTAACTTGCTGCCTTGGGAGAGAACGAGAGAGGATACTTCACTCTACCTCTCTCCTCATCACTCTTCATCCTTCTTCATCACTCATCTTCACTCCTCTGCAATCTTCATCCCTCCTCATCCCTCCTCATCACTCTTCATCACTCATCTTCATTCCTCATCACTCTTCATCTCTCTTCATCACTCCTCATCCCTCCTCATCCCTCCTCATCGCTCTTCATCACTCATCTTCATTCCTCTTCACTCCTCATCACTCCTCATTCCTCCTCATCTCTCTTCATCACTCATCCTCATCACTCTTCATCCTACTTCATCACTTACCTTCACTCTTCATCCCTCCTCATACCTCCTCATCGCTCTTCATCATTCATCTTCATTCCTCATCACTCTTCATCTCTCTTCATCACTCCTCATCCCTCCTCATCCCTCCTCATCGCTCTTCATCACTCATCTTCACTCCTCTTCACTCCTCATCACTCCTCATCCCTCCTCATCTCTCTTCATCACTCATCCTCATCACTCTTAATCCTTCTTCATCACTCGCCTTCACTCTTCATCCCTCCTCATACCTCCTCATTGCTCTTCATCATTCATCTTCATTCCTCATCACTCTTCATCTCTCTTCATCACTCCTCATCCCTCTTCATCCCTCCTCATCGCTCTTCATCACTCATCTTCACTCCTCATCCTTCTTCATCACTCACCTTCACTCTTCATCCCTCCTCATACCTCCTCATCGCTCTTCATCATTCATCTTCATTCCTCATCACTCTTCATCTCTCTTCATCACTCCTCATCCCTCCTCATCCCTCCTCATCGCTCTTCATCACTCATCTTCACTCCTCTTCACTCCTCATCACTCCTCATCCCTCCTCATCTCTCTTCATCACTCATCCTCATCACTCTTAATCCTTCTTCATCACTCATCTTCACTCTTCATCCCTCCTCATACCTCCTCATCGCTCTTCATCATTCATCTTCATTCCTCATCACTCTTCATCTCTCTTCATCACTCCTCATTCCTCCTCATCCCTCCTCATCACTCTTCAGTGCAACCGACATTAGCTGCACAGAGGGTGTATCATGGATTTCACCAACATTCACGAACTGAACCTGAGTGATAATGATGTCCGTGGCCTTTCCGATTCCGATTTCGATGATTCCGATCCCTTTGGCGATCTCTTCGACGATACTCGCAGTGACACTAAACTGATTCTTAGAAAACTTACTGAAGGCAAAAGCCTTACCAAAACCAACAAGGAATTCATCAAGCAAAGAGTAATTGACATTCTAACCCGTGTAGAACAGTTTTGCACTAAATATAAGGACCTCCCCACACCCATGCCGGCATCTACATCGAATCTTCCTACTTCCAAGCCGACACCTACACCAATGACTGATCACTCTATTGTTGAGGTGATAAGAGACACCATCAAACAAGAAGTCTCGAAGATACAAAAACAAACACCTGTCACTTACACTGACTCCTCACTCAGCCGGGCACCAGCTGTATCCCGTTATGCCTCTAAAGCTCCTATATCCAAATCTGCTATGACTATCTCCACAAAAACACCAGCAACCAACCATCAGGAGACACTACAAGCTTGGCACAGGAGCATTTCCTTTAAGGACACCAACTTCGCCCCCGCTGGAATCAAATACATATCCAATAATAAACTCATTGTAGAATTTGACAACCCAAAGCACAGAGAGATTGCCATTAACAAATCCAAGCTGCCCCTTAGTGAGGTAGAAGCTGAACCATGCAAAAAACTCAAACCCATGATTATCCTTAAGGGCATCCACAAATCTACCACGCCTGAAACTCTCACGGATATTATCCCTATACAAAATGATTGTGTCAGGGAAAACATCGTAGACAGGGAGGACTTCCAACTAAAATTCCAACGGGGAAACAAAAATCCCAACTTATATAATGCGGTCTTCATGGTCACCCCTACCTTGTGGAAGGCCATTACTGAGAATGGTCGAATCAACATCAGTCACCAACGCGTCCAGGCAGAGGATCACCCCCCTTTACTTCACTGCTACCAATGCCTACAATTTGGCCATACCAGGAACAAATGTACACAAACTAACCCAATATGCTCTTACTGCTCCTCATCCTCACATGTGTACAAAAACTGCCCAAACAAGAATGATCCCACTAAAATCACCTGCCACAACTGTGTTCAGTTCAACAAAGCCAAAAATCTTAAATCCAAGGACACCTCTCACAGTGCTACATCTAACAAGTGCCCCCTTGTTCTACACATGTTAAACAAGGTCCGGTCCAGGACCGACTATGGACTCTAGTATCATTCTCATCACTAATCTTAGTCACTTTTCCATTCCACTTTCTTAGCACTCTTGGGTCCGGATGATTGGATTTCGCTTCGCGGTGGTTAGGTCATGGCCCCTCTCTGAAGATGCCCCTGTTATTCTTACATTTATGTGATAGCATGGGCACAGAGGAGTGACAGGGGTGATTTTGAGGTGGGGCCTGGGCTTGGTTATCGCGATGTGAGTTTTATTCTTCCGGACCTTGGAGTGTTTTCTAATACAACTGGCTTATTGTGAATTTTTCTTTAACCTCTGTAACTATTTAATCAATGACACATTATCACTTCTATTCACTTTATCTCACCCTAAATATGTTCTCATTCTAATTTCTTAGCACTCTTGGGTCTGGATGGATGGATTGCGCCTCGTGGTGTGTATGTCATCGCCCCTCTTTGAGGACGCCCCTGTTATTGTTTCATCTATTTGATTGCATGTGTACAAGGAAGTGACAGGGGCGTTCTTGGGTGGGGCTTGGACTTGATCGCCGCGAGGTGAGTTTTGTCCGTCCGGACCTTGGAGTGATTTCTAATACAACTGCCTTATTGTAAATTTTGAAACTTATCTTTTTGTCATAGTATAGTATAGTAGTATAGTAAGAATATTTATACTAAAAATTAAAAATCAAGAAAAGAAAAAAAAGGAAAAAAAAAAGGAAAAAAAATTGAAAGGGGAAAAAAAAAAAAAAAAAAAAAAAAAAAAAAAAAAAAAAAAAAAAAATTTTACAATCCATTATCTTTTAAGCATTGTAAATAATTAATTAAGGACTCTACTCACTTTATCATACCCACTGTTTTTACTCCTAACTTCTAACACCTCTTTGTAAATATTTTTCTGAATTAATACTGTAATAATAATATAAACCTGTACATATCTAGTTTTAAGAAATTCATTAACTCTATGTTTTAGCTACTTTTTTGGTTATTTATTTCAGTATTCATACATGCACATACCTAGTTTCAAGACATCCAGTTGCTTTTTAGATGTAAATATGTTTCAGCAACTTTTTCTAATTATATTTCTGTATTCATACATGTACATACCTAGTTTTAAGACATCCAGTTGCTTTTTAGATGTAATTATGCCACCAACATATTGGAACATTTTGTAATTATGTTTATTAATTCATACCTGTACATATTTAGTTTTAAAAAACTCATTATCTCTATGTTTTAGCAACTTTTTGTAATTATATTTCTGTATTCATACATGTACATACCTAGTTTTAAGACATCCAGTTGGTTTTTAGATATGCCACCAACATATTGTAACATTTTGTAATTATGGATCTGCATTCATGCCTGTACATTTCTAGTTTTAAGAAATTAATTAACTCTTTACTTTTCATTTGTATAAAATTTAGGGTATCATCCAGCATCTTAGAAAACTTGCTCAATTTACTTACGTAGTTAAATCCACTCTTGACAGTTGAGAGCAACGTGTACCCCAATAGCGCCGCGCTCTCAACATATGTCTTGACACATTCACTCATGTAAGATGCGAGGAGGGGGTTTTAGTCGGTAGGTCGCCTTTACAAAGGCGGAGTCCGACATAACCGCGGTTTTCCTTCCGCGGTATCCATGAGGATTTCCCCCTCCTCCACAAAAAAAAAAAAAAAAAAAAAAAAAAAAAAAAAAAAAAAAAAACCTAACCTAACCTAACCTAACCTAACCTAACCTAACCTAACCTAACCTAACCTAACCTAACCTAACCTAACCTAACCTAACCTAACCTAACCTAACCTAACCTAACCTAACCTAACCTAACCTAACCTAACCTAACCTAACCTAACCTAACCTAACCTAACCTAACCTAACCTAACCTAACCTAACCTAACCTAACCTAACCTAACCTAACCTAACCTAACCTAACCTAACCTAACCTAACCTAACCTAACCTAACCTAACCTAACCTAACCTAACCTAACCTAACCTAACCTAACCTAACCTAACCTAACCTAACCTAACCTAACCTAACCTAACCTAACCTAACCTAACCTAACCTAACCTAACCTAACCTAACCTAACCTAACCTAACCCTGCGACTCCCCGCGCTTGAGTGAGCTGCTTTTAAACCTCGCTCGCGCTCGTAAAAATCGTTAAAATAAGTCAAAGTGCGCGAAAACACACTTTCAGGGTGTCAGAAGAAGGGGATTGTTACGGGAAACTCGAAGGTGAAAATTTTGTTTCGAAAAGTGAATTTTTGAGGGAGTTGTGCGGGAAAAACCAAAAGTCCCACGTGCTAAAAACATAAAAGTGCGTGCGCTGCACGATCTTCAGCGACGACCTACTATTTTTTCGAACGGACTCGGTGAAGCTAATGGTGTTCTAGGTCTAAGCGAATTTTTGGATTTTTCGGTTCTCAAAATCGTGAGTTATTGACAGATAAGTGTTTTGAGGTGAACATTGAAAGTGAAGGAAGCAAGGCGTGTGACATATCAAAACACGTGTAATAGCAAGTGTTGTCCGAATCTTCAAGAATTTTTGAAATTGGTCAAGAATTGGCCGAGCGCGGACCGGGAAACCAGCGCCACCGAGTGTTCCTGGTTGTCCGTAGTTGTTTTTGGCGTCCAGCTGCCGAGGAAGATCTGTGACGTCACCTTTTTTGGACGGGAATCTGCGGACAATTTCACTCTCTATCCGTCTGCTAAGTTTGGGATTTTTTGGGAAAGTACTTTCCGAGCGAAGAGAGATAGACTGAACTGCGGACAGTTTTGTGTGGGTACTTGGAGAAAATTGTCGGATTTTGTGGTTTTTTGGTGATACTGGTGAAATTATTGACTTTTCAAGAAAACTTCTGTTATATTTTCTGGTCCTAAGGAACCCAATTCTCACATCAGGAAGTTTCAAGACTCTGGCTTGCTAATTGAGGAACAGGGGGTCCCATGAACTTTGGTGTGGGCTGTTTTTTGGCTCTATCTGCTAGAATATGAATCTGACAGAAAAAGTTACCAAGCCCTTTTTTTATCGTTAGGCAGTCAGCATTCATATAAAGAAAAAACCAGGGCTCTAACTCTTCATTTGGCTGAGTTGGCAATTTTCCTGTTGTGCTTGGGGGGTAGTTTCACCTTGAGTCGGTGGGTTTTAACATAGTCGGTCTACGTGCGCCTACCAACGGTCACTTACCTGTGGTCGTCTTCGGTTGCTTCATCATCAGCTCAGCATACATGACCCCCAGGCTTCGAGGGCGGTAACTCCTCAGTCGGGGGTGCGGGAGAAGAGGAAATCACGGGAGGTGACAGCGTGGGGCCCACTGGTGGGGACGACTGGCTGGACTGCGGACTGCGTCATCACCATCTGCTCCATATCCTGTGGCGTTCGCTTGGGGTACCTGCAACAGACCAGCATAAGGCAAGATATTAGTTGAGTTGATTTTTTTGTTTGTTTTTTTTTATTTTTATTTGATTTTAATTGAATTTATTTTCCCTGATTGGGTTTTCATTTGTTTAAATATTGATTTGATTTGATTTTGATTAATTATAATTTAATTGTTATCTTTATTAGTTGTATTGGGAAGATTGAGTGGGGTTTTTCTTTTTCATCTCTCTAAAGGAATTTAATGGGATTAATGCTATCAGCTAAAAATTTATTTTTATTTCGTACTTTAATTTTAATTTATTATAAGTTTTAAATTTTATAATTTGATTGTTTGCAATTAAGTTGTTGTACATATTTGATAGCGATTCTTTGGTAGGATTTTGTTCTGTTGAATTGGGTTGTGATTTCTGGATTTATCTTGTTTTATTTTTTTTTGGCTATTGGAGGGTAGTTTGGGTTTATTTGAATTTTATTTAATCTAATTGGGGAATTAATGAGAAATCAATAGTTATCCGATTATATTCTAATTCGAGGGTATTTGGAGAGGTTTATTGGATTGATTCGTAATATTTTAACTTTTGATGGTAGTGAATTGGTAATCTGTTAGGTACACTTTAGTTTAGATTGTTGATTTTGTTTTGGTTTGTGGAGGGTATTTTGTTTTGTTTGAATTTTATTGTTATTATTGGGGAATTTTTAATTGAAGTTAGTAACTAGGGCGGAAGGGAGACTGACGGTTTCTGTGCGATGTCGGCTAAGTCAGCTGCCTCGTCGGCCTCGGCTGCCTCGTCTAAGTCGAGGGCGTCGACCATTTCGACGGGGTCATCTTCCAAGCCCCTTATTAAGTCGGCCATCACCAAGCCAGTGACTGCGGGAGTTGCGGTGACGGCCCCGGTTGCCACCAAGAAAGGGACCAGGTCGCTAAGGGACAAGGTTGTGGTGCGGGAGGCGGCTCGTAGAACGGTCTCCCCAGTACCTGACCCGAAGGATGTCGTCCCCGTCGACACATTGCGAGAGGTTGACCTTTCTCTGTTGGAACTCGAGATCCAGCTTCCAATCCCACCACTAAGTGTCACTGGTGACAGTGACACAGACTTGGAGTTTGGGTCGGATGCAGGAATGCCCAGCAGAAGGGATAGCGTGATGTTTTTGACACCACGTAAAAAGACGTCAGTTTTGATGGACGAGGCGACCAGGACGGCCAATGAGTACTTTCAGAGTGGTAAGGATGCACTGGAGGCGGCCGGCAATATGAAGCGAGAGTGTAAGGTGACGGCCCATCAGTGTCTCACTGCCCTCTATGAATCGGTTCTGGGCCTATCCGACTCTAGGTCTAGACACAAGTTTAGCCTGGAGAGGGAGAGATGTCAGCATGCCAGGGAGCTGGTGAATATAGAGAGGGCACACGCGAGGGAGATGGCGGAAATGAGAAGGAGTGTCATAGCAGAGCTATGTCTGGCCCGTGCAGACGTTGCAGGATCGCTGGAGGAGGCCAAGGCAGTCCGCTCCTGGTTGGGTTACGAGACCATTGAGCCCTTCAGAGGGATTAAGGAAATAGAGCAGGCCCTAAAGACGCTGGACGCGTCGCTTCATGAGGAGCGGTCAAGGACTGTGGCAGAGCTCCCTGATGGGGGTCTGAGGTGGGAGAAGGTTCAGGTGGAGCTCACCAGACTGGGGACGAGCGTTGGGAATGTGTCTAACCAGTTGGATGAGCTCCGTAGGCACGTGTGTGAGCTCACGGAGCATATAGCACACCCGCTTCGGGCACCCCCCTCACCTTCTTCTCCTTGTTCGCAGCATATGGGCAGTGGTATTGATGTGGAGAGGCTGGGGGAGGACATTGCGGGGATGATGGTGATGCTGAGGGAGATCTCGGCGTCGACATCAAAACCAATGAGTCTACCAACGCCCCCGCCCCAACAGTCCCTGACACCTGTTTTTGTCGAGCATCTCAGGCCCCTGGAGGAACACCTTGAGGTGATTGCATCAGAGCTCCGTGTGTTGCGGGATGAGGGGGTCCAGACGCAACTGCCGGCACCCAGCCTTGATTCGGAACTCGCCATGGCGGAGGTGAAGCGAGCGCTTGAGGACATTAGCAGGGGTGTGAAGGATCTGGGTAATGCCGAGAGACCCCACACATATGCACAAGCAGTGGCTAGACAAGCTCAGCAGGTAAATCACACCCTGATAGTGTCTTCAAGCGATCCCAAACTAACTTCGGAGAATGTCATTGACCGGATCAGGGTGGCTCTGGATCTTAAGGAGACAGGGGCCAAGGTTGACCATGTGAGAAAGGCCAGGAACCAGAAGGTTGTTCTCAGTTGCGCGAGCAGGGAAGACCTTAAACTGGTTAAAGGGCGAGTCAGTTTGGGTGAGAGCCTCTCAGTCAAGGAGCCTAGGAGGAATAACCCGCTGGTGTGCGTGAAGGGAGTCCTCTCATGTTACACGAATGAGGAAATTGTGGACCATCTCAGGGCACAAAATAGACAGCTCTTCAAGGGCATGGAGGCATCTGAGACCATGAAGGTAAGATACCGGAAGCGTGCCCGTAACCCGCACATCTGCCATCCAGTGCTAGAGGTGTCCCCCAATATTTGGAGTCGTCTCACGCGGTCTGGAATGGTGCACGTGGGAATACAGAGAAGCCCGCTTGAAGATCAGTCCCCACTGGTGCAGTGCACCAGGTGCCTAGCGTATGGTCACTCTAAAACCGTTTGTAGGGAAAAAATTGTCCTCTGTAGCCATTGTGGAGGAGACCATACCTTGAGGGACTGCTCTGGGCGGGCGGAGGGTAGGCCTGCGTCGTGTGTTAACTGCGTGAGGGCTCACAGGGAGGAACAGACGCATAACGCCTTTAGCGACGAGTGCCGTGAGAGGCAGAGATGGGATGCCATGGCGAGATCTCGGATAACGTATTGCTGAGGGCACCCAAATGCAAAACACAGTACGCTCCCTGGGACAAGGTAGTAGGTTGGCAGAGCTGCGTTTCATACAGGCGAACTTGCAGCGTTCTAGGCTTGCAACAGCAGAGTTACACCAGACCTCCCAGGAGAGAGGGGTGTCAGTGGCTCTCATACAGGAACCCTACGTGGGTGGTGTGGGTGTTGCGAAACAGCCTCTGGGCACGAGGGTAATCCAGTGTACTCTTGGTCGCCAAAAGACAGTGAAGTCCGCTATTGTTGTGTACGGGGATGGGTTGGAGGTAATTCATGACCCCCAGCTTGTAACGGAAAATATAGCAGCTGTCCGAATAAGGGCGGGTCGGTTACTGTTCGGGGTTCTATCCGTGTACTACGAGGGCGATGAGGATATAGAACGATACTTGGAGGAGACCAGGCGGATTATTGGCAAGCTTGGCACGGAGAACATCATTGTTGGTGGAGATGTTAATGCGTGGAGCCCGTGGTGGGGTAGTGGCTCGGAGGATGATCGTGGCGCAGCATATAGCCTCTTTCTGGCGGCCATGGAGTTGGAGATCCTCAACACTGGACATGTGCCGACGTTCGAGGTGCATTCGATAAGGGGAAGCCGCACTAGCATTGTCGATGTGACTGCCTGCAGTCAGTCATTGCTGGGAAGGCTGGAGGGCTGGTGCGTGGACAGAAATCTGATCACCTCGGACCACAATGCCATATCTTTCTCGTTGCGCTTGGAGAAGGCCCTAGAACCTTTGCAGGCCATCTCAACGCGCCAGTATAATACGAAGAAGGCAAAGTGGTCTGAGTTTGGTACACGTTTTAGCGCCGCTCTCTTGTCTAATGCTATAACGCCCGGTGCTCTGGAGGAGGTGTCGGTTCCGGCGGAGCTTGATTCTATGGTCGCAAAGTATACCGAGAGTGTCCACCATGCGTGCAAAAACACTGTCCAGAGGATAGGCGCACGGAAGACCGACGCAAAGCCCCCATGGTGGTCGGAGGACTTGAGCTGTCTTAAGAAAGATGTGACCACGAAGAGAAGACGCATTTGCTACGCAGCTCCAGCTCGCAGACAGTTTGTTGTTGAGGAGTATTTGCGGGCAAGGGAGCTTTATGCTGCCAGTGCGGCAGAGGCGCAGACTCGGTCATGGAAGGAGTTCTGCTCCAAACAGGAGAGGGAAAGCATGTGGGACGGTATCTACAGGGTCATCAGGAACACGGCTAGGCGTCAAGAGGACATGCTTTTGCGGGGTCCCACTGGAGAAACACTTACTCCAAAGGAGTCTGCGGATCTCCTTGCCAGGACGTTTTACCCTGATGATTCTGTGGAAACCGAGAGCCAACAGCATGCGCGAGTTAGAGGCCTTACGGAGGGAGTGCCGCTCTTGGAGCTGGACTGCCTGTCAAATGACGATCCACCTTTTGCCGATGCTGAGCTGGAAGTAGTATTGAGGTGTTTGAATCCAAAAAAGGCTCCCGGTCCAGATGGTTTGACGGCGGATATCTGTGCGGCGGCTATCGGGCGGGACAGAGGGGTTTTCCTTGCTCTGGCCAATAAATGCTTATCGCTCGCGCATTTTCCGATTCAGTGGAAAATAGCGCATGTATGCATTCTGCGGAAGCCGGGTAAGGAGGACTATACCCACCCAAAATCCTACAGGCCGATAGGCCTATTGTCAGTCTTCGGCAAAATAGTCGAGAAATTAATGGTGGCGCGTCTCCAGTGGCATGTCCTTCCAAAACTGCATAGGGGCCAATATGGATTTGTGCCGCAGCGTGGAACGGAGGATGCCCTCTATGATCTGGTGAGGCATATACAAGCTGAGCGTAATGCGAAGAAGCTTGTTCTGTTGGTCTCGCTGGATATAGAGGGTGCCTTTGACAATGCGTGGTGGCCTGCCCTTAAGCACCGTTTGCATCAAAAGGGATGTCCAAGGAACTTGTTTGCGATGGTGGCATCATATCTTGAGAACAGACGGGTTCGGGTCAACTTTGCCAGGGAGTCTAGTGAAAGGGGGACAACGAAGGGTTGTGTCCAGGGTTCTATTGGTGGACCAACTTTTTGGAACCTAATCCTGGACTCCCTATTGCAGGAAATGTCTGATCTGGGGGTGTACTGCCAGGCGTATGCGGACGACGTGGTGTTAGTCTTTGCGGATCACCAAGTTGGGGACTTGCAGCGGGATGCAGACACCGCACTTGAAGCGGTCGTGAGATGGGGGGTCGAAAACAAGCTTAACTTCGCAGCTCACAAGACAAGTGCAATGCTTGTCACGAGGAAGCTGAAATTCGACCCTCCCCGTATATGTATGGCAGGAGTGGAGCTGAGACTTGTCGAGGAAATTAAACTCCTTGGGCTTATTATTGACCACAAACTCACCTTCAATTCGCATGTTTCAGCCACGTGTAGGAAAGCTGCTGACATATATAAACAGCTGGCATGCGCAGCGAGGGTGAACTGGGGTCTGAATAAGGAGATCGTCCGAACGATATATGTCTCGGTGGTGGAACCCATTGTCCTCTATGCAGCGAGTGTGTGGTCTCCGGCAGCAGAAAAGATCATGATTCGCAAACAGCTGGACTCGCTGCAGAGGGGCTTTGCACAAAAAATTTGTAAGGCATATCGTACGGTGTCACTCACTTCGGCTCTGGTTCTGTCGGGACTTCTTCCGCTGGATCTTCGGGTGCACGAGGCTGCCAGTCTCTTTAAGGCTAAAAAGGGTTTCTCGGAAGCTTACATCCCGCCAGGACGGGAGGTGGAGGTAAGGCTGCCTTTTTGTGACCGCCCGCACCCGTCTCGGCAGATAGCTGCTAGTTACGAGTGTCTGGAAAATATGGACCCTGAAACCGTGAATTCTTGTCATCTCACTGGTCCACAGATATTCACGGATGGTAGCAGAATCGAGGGAAGGGTGGGGGCGGCCCTGACTTGGTGGGATGATGGCAGGGAGCAGAGTTTCTCCACTTTTAGGCTGGAGTCCCACAACACAGTGTTTCAGTCTGAACTGTACGCTCTCTATCGCGCGGTTAGAATGGTGGGTGAAGGTGAGAGAGAGTGTGTGAATATTTTAAGCGACTCACGTTCATCTCTCGACCTGCTACGGAGTCCTGTTGTTACTCACCCTCTGGCTGCCGAGATTATGGAGTGCCTACGGGACATGCAGTTGCGCGGGAGGCGGGTGAGATTGTTCTGGCTCAGGGCCCATGTGGGCACGCCAGGCAATGAGCGCGCTGATGAACTGGCCAAAAACGCTGCACTCAAAAAGAAAGCAATCGCGGACTACAGCAAGGTGCCGATCTCCTACATTAGGGGCTGCATTCGGGAGGAGTCTATTATTAAATGGCAGGCACGTTATGACGCATCGTCCACGGGGTCGGTCACAAAGACATTCTTACCATGTGTAAGAAGTGCCAAAAAGATGTTGTATGACGGGGGGTTTACACCTACTCATGTCCAGGTCTTGACAGGCCACGGGGGCTTTGCGTCATATTTAAACCGTTTCAAGTTAAAGGACTCTTCCTCTTGCGTGTGTGACCCAAGCCTGGAGGAGACTGTTTGGCACCTGCTGTGCGAATGTCCAAGATTTGGACGCGACCGGATGGAGCTGGAGATTGAGATCCAGCAAAAATTGGATAAACCAGCTCTCCGGGAAATTATTGGTAATAGGAAAACACGGGCGCCATTTCTGGATTTTGCGGCAAAAGTGGCCCTGGCCGCTGCAGTTAGGAATAAGTAGTTGGTATGGCAGAATCTTTGCAGTGGCGATTCAGCCGAATTGGGTTTTATTTTGATTTATTTTGATTTAATTTAATCTGGTTGATTTATTTTAATTAATTTTGATCTCTTTTCTTTTAATTGAATTTTAATTTATTGGTTTATTTTGTTTTATTGTGTGGATTTTGGACTGAGTTGGCAAATTTGGGAATTTTAATTTTAATTTTTATTATTTTATTTTATTTTATTTTTTTTTTTTTTTTTTTTTTTTTTTTTTTGGATTTTTTTTTTCTGGTTTATTGTGTTTAATTATTAATTTAGAGATTTGGATTTTGGACTGAGTTGGCAAATTTGGGAATTTTAATTTTAATTTTTATTATTTTATTTTATTTTATTTTTTTTTTTTTTTTTGGATTTTTTTCTGGTTTATTGTGTTTAATTATTAATTTAGAGATTTGCTTTTGTATGTTTAATTTGGATGTTTGCAGTGGTCTTTCAAGTTTCATTATTTTACTGTTTTTTCCCGATGTATGGGTGGGCGTTTGGGTGATCAACGGTGATGTTATGGTCTGAGGATCGATTGATTTCTTTCATTTTTCTCACAAACAGCCTCCCATGACTCAGGCTGTCTGTGTCCCTCCCTAGGTTGTACAGCCAAACGTGAATCATTTCGTGGATTAGGGTGCTGTTCACCTCCCGATGCGTGAATTCCTCGTCTTGGGTGTCTTCCCACATTCGTCGGAAGATTGTGAGGCTTAGCTTCACTTGTCGGGAGTCTTTGCAGGTTAGTCCACTGCAGGCCGTCATCCCGTTCGTCCATTTAACGGTAAAATTCTTGATTTTATTCTTGAAGTACAGGGCGTTAAATTCGCACCACTTTTCAATTAAGTTAAATTTCTGTTGGAACGTTTTGGGTGGACTCTTGGTTGGGGGTAAGGGTTCGGCGCCCAAATTTCTGAGGGAGCGACGCATTTTTTGTTTTTATTGGAGGTGTTTGTGGTGTTGTTTTTATATGTTTTTAGAAGTTTTGAGGTGAAAGATAGAGAATATCTGAGTGTTGATTTTGTACCACGACTAGATATAGGGTCGATTTTGTGGAACGCATCGTTAGCGCGTTCTAATGTTTCCAGTAACGCCATCTAGTTTTGCCTTTTCAAACTTGGGAAAAAAAAAAAAAAAAAAAAGAAAAGAAAAATAAAGAAAAAAAGAGAAATTGTTCTAATTTATTTTAATTGTAATTTAAATTTAATATGTAATTAGAAATGTTGGTTTTAATTTAATTTAATTTTAATTCAAAAATTGTTCTAATTTATTTTTATTGTAATTTAAATTTAATATGTAATTAGAAATGTTGGTTTTAATTTAATTTAATTTTAATTCATTGATTTGTTTGGATTCATTTGGATTTATTTTGATTTTTGGTGTATATCTATATCTTTTAATTTGTATTATATTGTATTTGGTTGAATATAATTGGCACAGATTTAAGCATTAAATTGATATATAAAAAGAAGGGAAAAAAAAGAAAAAAAAAAAAAAAAAAAAAAAAAAAAAAAAAAAAAAAAAAAAAAAAAAAAAAACAATTTTTTTGCAATTTTTTATTAATTTGTATTTTATAAAGAGGAGTGTTGTTTTGTGACTAAGTTGTAATAACAGGTGATCCAGTAATTTGTATTATGTAAATTTTCTGGATCGCCCGTATAAACAAAGAAAGCAGCAGGTCATATTTTGGTATGATCGTGTTTTGCGCCATATATTGTTAAGGCATGAATTGTGAAGCGCTGCATTGGGGGAAGCATGTCCTAAATGCAGTCGTTACTATTTTAGAGAGAGACAATATTATATGCATGTCTTAATTTTAAGAGTATCGTACTAGATTTTAAGCGATTTTTATTTATTAAATGAATTAGTAGACAAATAAAAGAGAAAATAAAAGTCTTCGAAGAATATCGAAGGATACAAGCAGCAGACCCCTACAACATAGTGCCTTTTCTAGAAGGCTGTAGGAAAAAAAAAAAAAAAAAAAAAAAAAAAAACCTAACCTAACCTAACCTAACCTAACCTAACCTAACCTAACCTAACCTAACCTAACCTAACCTAACCTAACCTAACCTAACCTAACCTAACCTAACCTAACCTAACCTAACCTAACCTAACCTAACCTAACCTAACCTAACCTAACCTAACCTAACCTAACCTAACCTAACCTAACCTAACCTAACCTAACCTAACCTAACCTAACCTAACCAGTAACAGTCCAATATCGACACATACAACATAAGGCTCCGCGGAAAAAATTAATAATAAATTGATTTTACGAGCCTCGCGCAAACAAGTGTTTTCTACGGTTTACTAAGTGTCCAACTCACCAGGATTATCGTTTGCAGCAGTCCACCTCATAGGGTTCAGGTGCAGGAGACCCTGAACTTTGGATCCTTATACCGGCAAGGGGGTTAGTGCAATCTCTTATTTTTATAACATCATTCTCAAGAATATCAAAAGGCCTATCCAGAGACATTGGAATTTTGGAAATCCGTCGATGAACCACGGAGTTATAAGGCACCGAATAGAGAGCATTTAACCTCCAAAACCGCGTGGCCGCCACACGTGTAACCCCAAATCGACACGAGGCGTGACGTTCGAGCACCACTAAGCACCGGCGTGAAGACTTCGAAGCCGGCTCCGGGACTTCGCCCCTTGTTGAAGATCAGCGTGAAGGATCCTCATCAGGCCACCAGCTCTTCAAGTAGACCTCAAGGTAACTCCTAAACCCTTATACCTGGGATACCCGTGTCTGGACTCATCTGGACGGGCAGACCAGGACCTTCCTCTTCCCACATACCTCACCCTCCTAAATTTTTAGCCCTTCTCCCCCTTCCCCTCAGAATTTCCTCACCCCCCCGCGGCCTATCTCCTTAACTAGAGGAGGTAGATCCAAGTGATTGGTGTCCCTGACATCGGGATTAGGAGCAGTGCAACTTGGCTCCAAAGGTTTTTCATACCCCTCTACTCCTTTACCCCTCGGGATTACCTCACCCCCCCGCGGTCCATCTCCTTAACCAGAGGAGGCAGACCCTTGGTGTTTGGTATCCCTGACATCGGGATAAGGAGCAGTACATCTTGGCTCCAAGGGATTTCCTTTCCCCCCTACCACACAACCCCCCCCCCCCACTAAACCCCTCCTCTAAAAACCCCCCCAAGCCCTGCAATCCCCCCAAACTCACCTGAAGCCCCTCCCAAGCCCCTCCAAGCTCTCCTTTCAACCCCCAAACACCCCCCAACCCTTCCAACCCCCTTCCCAAGAACCCCCCTTCAAACCCCCCACATCCCCCAAACCTCCCCCAACCTCCCCAAGAACCCCCCTCCCTCCCCCCCGTCCCCCCTCCAAAAAACCCCTCACGCCATTTCTCCTTAACCAGAAGAGATAGACCCCTAGTGTGTGGTATCTCTGAAATCGGGATAAGGAGCACTACAACTTGGCC
The DNA here is from genome assembly GCA_951392215.1 of Epirrita christyi. NCBI lineage: Eukaryota > Metazoa > Arthropoda > Insecta > Lepidoptera > Geometridae > Epirrita > Epirrita christyi. The sequence continues at coordinate 16,927,280 of OX595841.1, read as the reverse complement.
CCAATAGAATCCTCAAATTCTTACTTCCATTTCCTTTTCTCCTCTCTTTACCTTGAGGTTCTCTCCTGTAAGACATTCAGCACTGCAGAACAACACTCACCACGCAGGGCCCACTTCACCCCAAGGCCCTGGCGCGTTTCACCATAGACGTTACTCAATAAACGCAGAACACCAGCAATTAAGGAACACTAGGTTAGTTAATTAAGTATAGCATAATTTAGAATAAGAAATTTCTTTTGTTTATTTTTACACTAATTTTTCATCTAGAGATATCTTTATCAAATATAAAAATGTCTTCTTCTTCTGCGACCACATCCGCCCCGAAGGCAAAGGTTGCCCTTCCAGTCACCGCCACCTCACACAAACACCGATCGTTGCGCCAGAGAGTACTCAAAAAAGAAACGGTCGCAAAATCCGTAAAATCGGAAAAGCTGGCAAAACCATCAGGGAGAGTAACCGCGGTCAAAAAGGCGTCGTCGGAGGGTACCGCTCATGCAACATCCCCTGTGGTTCCACCAAGAAGGAAACGCTCCAAGGAGCCCGAAACTCCTCAGGAGTTCGAAACTCTTCAGGAGCCGAGCGATAAGTCTGCTCTATCCTCCACAGTTCTGGAACCACAGTCAGCCTCGGATTCGGTCAAGGAGAAGGTTATAAATTGGGAGCAATGTGGCATATCTCCACCAAAACAGATTATGTCAGATGATGAGTCAGTCACGTCATTCATCGACCTAGCCACCCCTATTGCACATAAAGTTCGGCGTAGCATGCTAGTCGAACACTCTGGCAGACGGATAGGGGTCGAAATGGACATGGCCACTAAGCTTGCTAATGATGTGATGTTGAGGGGAAAGGACGCGTTAGAAGCTGCGGGAAACATGAAAAGGGAGTGCAAAGTCATCGCACTCGAAGGCCTGCAGACCCTTTACGAGATTGTCCTTTCCCTCTCTGACTCGAGATCTAGACACATAACAAATCTGGAAAAAGAAAGGACGAGACATGCGATTGAGCTCGTTCGGGTGGAGAGGGCGCATAATAAACAAATTGTAGATATAACAAATAAACTTACACTTGAGATGTCTCTGGTCAGAAGTGATGTCGAGACCTCACTTAAAGAGACGAGAGCGATTCGCGACTGGCAAGGTTTTGAGACTCAAGAACCCCATAGGTTAATTAGAGAAACAGCAGAGGAAATCCGGGATCTAGATAAGCGGCTCAGGCTTCTTGGAGAGACCATAACCAACGAGGATAGGAGTAAAGAAATCGAACTCCTCAGAAGGGACGACTCCAGCTTAAAAATTGGAGTAAGCACCCTACAAAACCAGTTGGATGAGCTCCGAAGAAGCCTTCAAAAAGAACAAGATAAGACGCAGCAGATCCTGGAAATAAATACAGTAACTCTGGATCACCTACAATCAATTCCACCCCAAAATACTGAAACGGGAGATACGAAGGAAATCCTAGAGATTCGCGAAATTCTTACAGCGATGTCTAAGATCCCAAAAGCGCCCGAAACCGCCCCACAACCGGTCCTCATTAACATGGAGGACCAGATGCAGCCAATTACTGAGAGGCTTGAGGCGGTTTCATCTGAGCTTCGAACGTTGCGGCAAGAAAAGATGAGGATTCTACCACCGGCCCTAAGCTTGGAAGCTGAGCTTACAAATGCGGAGGCGAGAAGCGGCACAAAGGCAACTTACGCCAAGATTGCTGCAAAGCCGCCACCGCACAGGCCAAACCATACCCTCATCATCACATCTACGAATCCTGTAAACACAAGTGATAATGTGATTGACCGCATCGTAGAGGCCTTAGACACAAGAACGAGTGGCGCTAGGATTGATAAGGTTCGGAAAGCCAAGAACAGTAAAGTGGTCCTCAGCTGTAGCTCAAAAGAAGACCTTCTTCTAGTCCAAAACCGAGTCAGGATGGACAAAGGTCTCAAGGCAGAGGTGGCTAAGGCAGGGAATCCCCTACTTATTGTGAGGGATGTGCTCTCTCACCACAAGGATTCTTATCTTGTGGAGACATTGTTGGCACAAAACAATCGTCTCCTGCAGGATGTGGATCTGAAGGAGTGTACCATAAAGGTTAGGTACAGAAAGAGAGCACGAAATACCCACGAGTGTCATCTGGTGCTAGAAGTCTCCCCTCCCATACATAAACGCTTCATAGAGGCAGAGAAAGTTCACATAGGTATCCAGCGGAGACCTGTGTTTGATCATTCTCCTCTGGTGCAGTGCACCAAATGCCTTGGTTTCGGCCATACAAAAGCAGTATGCCAGGAAAAGGACAATCTCTGCAGCCACTGCGGAAGGTCCCACACCTGGGAGATATGCAAGGGGAGGCTAGAGGGTAATCCCCCAAAATGTAGGAACTGCGCTGCCAAGCATGGAACAGGCACAAACCTGGAACACAACGCTTTCAGCGATGGATGTCCAGAGAGGCAAAAATGGGATGCCATAGCGCGGTCCCGTGTTTCCTACTGCTAAGGGCACCTCACAGCATCAAAGCTCGTTCCCCCCAATGTCAGGCGGAACAGGTTTGCGGTTCATCCAAGCAAACCTGCAACGCTCAAAATTGGCTACTACGGAACTACTTCAGGTTGCAAGGGATAAGGGTATCGCCATCGCCCTAGTACAAGAACCCTATGTTGGAAAAAATGGCGTCCTAAAACAACATCCAGGGACGCAGGTGATCCAATGTACACTTAACAGGCAAACACCGGTCAAGGCAGCCATAATAGTTTTTGGAAACCAGCTGGAGGTCATTCATGATCCTCAGCTGGTGACAGAAACTGAGGTGGCAGTGATGGTGATCGGAGGAGGCCTAAAGTTAGGAGTAGTTTCCGTTTACTTTGATGGGGAACAAGATATAGCACCTTACCTTGAGAGAACGAAGAGATCCTGCGAAAAGCTCTCAACGCAAAACCTCATAGTGGCAGGAGATGTAAACGCCTGGAGCCATTGGTGGGGTAGCAGTCTGGAGAATGATAGAGGAGCAGCCTACAATGCGTTTTTGAATGAGATGGGTTTTCAGATTCTCAATTTCGGGGATTCACCAACGTTTGAGGTCTTTAGAGACGGAAGAGCCTGTACAAGCATAGTGGACGTGTCCGCTTGCAGTGTATCTTTACTTGGCAGGATAGAAAGGTGGAAAGTAGACAGTAGTCTCTTAACTTCAGACCACAATGCTATCACTTTCACTCTACGTCTAGGAAAAGCCCTGGAACCTTTACGGCCTATTACCACACGCAAATATAACACTAAAAAAGCGAAGTGGCCGGAATTCAGGGCTCTACTAAGGACCTCCTTTGCGGAGAGAGACATCACCATTGCCTCCGTAAACGAGTTGGAATCCAAAAGGAGCCTCGAAGGTAAGATCACAGCTTATACTGAAGCCATCCACGAAGCCTGTGAGCAAACTATGCAAACAGTGGGCACAAAAAAAGGGGCACCAAAGCCCCCGTGGTGGTCTCAGTCGCTGGAGGATCTTAAAAGAGAGGTTCTGCGGAAAAAAAGGAGAATCAGAAATGCAGCCCCAATGCGCTTGAAGTTCGTCATAGAGGAATATCAAAAAGCCAAATTGGAGTACGCAGCAAAGGCTGAAAAAGCTCAAACGGAAAATTGGAAGGAGTTCTGCACGACGCAGGAGAAAGAAAGTATGTGGGATAAGATCTACCGAGTGATTAGGAAGACCTCAGGAAGGCAAGAAGATATGCTCCTGAGAAGCCCAGAAGGAGACACTCTATCCCCACATAAGTCAGCAGAACTCCTAGCCAAAACTTTTTATCCGGACGATTCGGAGCACACTGACCAGCAGTGCCACACCGAACTCCGGGAACTAACAAAGGAGAACCCATGGGAGGATCTTTCGGAAGATGACCCACACTTTACGTCAGCTGAATTGGAAATAGTGCTCCAAGCACAAAATCCCAAAAAAGCCCCCGGACCAGACGGGCTCACAGCTGACATCTGTGTCGCAGCAATCCGCAGTGATAGGGAGGTATTTATGGCTATAGTCAACAAATGCCTATCATTAAAATACTTCCCAGCACAGTGGAAGACGGCACATGTGGTCATTATCCGGAAACCCGGAAAGTCGGACTACACTCATCCGAAATCCTACCGTCCCATAGGGCTCCTATCAGTTCTCGGAAAAATCGTCGAGAAGCTTTTGATTGGCCGGCTCCAATGGCACATAATTCCATCCTTAAATAAAAACCAATACGGCTTTATGCCACAGCGAGGAACCGAGGACGCCCTCTATGACTTGGTAGAGCACTTAAGAAAAGGAGTAAACAATAAAAACATAGTACTCCTGATCTCTCTAGACATAGAGGGGGCCTTCGATAACGCATGGTGGCCCGCCTTAAAAAACCAACTAGCGAAAAAGAGATGTCCAAAAAATCTTTACGAGATGGTGTGCTCATATCTCAGCGACCGGAAGGTCAAGGTCAACTATGCCAGAGCAGCATACGAGAAGGAAACTACGAAAGGTTGTGTCCAGGGATCAGTCGGAGGACCAACCTTTTGGAACGTTATCCTAGACTCGTTGTTGCAAAAACTGGAAGCTGAGGGAGTACACTGTCAAGCTTTTGCGGACGATGTGGTCCTCGTATTCACAGAAATCTCTATAAACAATTTGGAACGTCTAGTTAACAACACGCTAGAAATAATAGCTGACTGGGGTACTCAGAATAAACTTAACTTTGCACCGCACAAGACCAACGCGATGCTGCTTACAAAGAAGTTAAAGTTTGAGATTCCTCAGTTAGTTATGTCTGGCACTAGACTGAACCTGGTTAAAGAGATAAAACTGTTGGGCCTTGTCATTGACAGTAAACTCACTTTTAAGTCGCACGTGTCTGCACAATGTAAAAAAGTCACAGACATTTATAAACAACTTGCGTGCGCTGCAAAAGTGACGTGGGGCCTGAACAGTGAGATTATTAGGACCATATACATCGCAGTGGTTGAGCCAATTATGACGTACGCTTCAAGCGCATGGTCTCAAGCGGCAGACCTCCAAATGAATCATAACCAGCTCAACGCTATCCAGAGAGGTTTTGCACAGAAAGTGTGCAGATCATATCGCACCGTCTCGCTGACGTCCGCACTCGTGCTGTCAGGTTTGCTGCCATTGGACCTGAGAATCCAAGAAGCAGCAAATCTTTTCAAATCTAAGAAAGGCATCTCCCAACACTATCTTCCCCCGGGTAAGAAGCTCGAACTCAGGGTGGGATATCTGGAGCAACCTCATCCATCCACATTAACATCCATAGAGTACGGGCTACTAGAAAGCGCACCTCACAGTATCACCGGACCACAAATCTACACAGATGGTAGCAAGATAGAAGGTCAAGTGGGGGCTGCGCTTACCTGGTGGGAAGAAGGCGTCGAGTCCAAGTTTGCCACCTTTAAGCTTCACCCTTCTTGCACAGTCTTCCAGTCGGAACTATATGCACTCAGCAGGGCTATTCAGATGGTGAGTTTATGCAAGGATCCCGTGGTTAGCATTTTGAGTGACTCAAGATCTTCACTCGATCTTCTGCGGAATCCCAAACTGAGCCATCCCCTGGTGAGAAGTATAAGAGAAGACGTCGATAGGATTGTGAGAGAGGGAAGAGGTGTTCAGATGTTTTGGTTACGGGCGCATGTAGGCACAGCTGGCAACGAAAGAGCCGATGAGCTCGCAAAAACGGCTGCACTCAGCAACATCACCCAAGACTACGACAGAGTTCCCCTGTCTTACGTCAGAAAGAAAATTCGGGAGGAATCGGTCCGCAAATGGCAAGATCGATACGTAACCTCCAGCACCGGCGCAGTTACTAAGAAGTTCCTTCCATCCGTCGATAGAGCATACCGGATGATGCGGACTACACAACTGTCGCCCACTCAAGTGCAAGTACTGACGGGACATGGAGGCATTGCTGAATACCTACACAGGTTCAAACTTAAAGACAGTTCTGGATGCGAGTGTGATGAAGATGTGAGTGAGTCAGTGTGGCACATACTCCTCCACTGCCCCCGTTTCTTGGCGGTACGAATAGATCTTGAAACTCGGATTGACAGAAATTTGGTTGAGTCGGAACTCCAGAACATACTTGAAGATCCGAAATGCAGACCATATTTCTTGTCCTATGCCGAAAAGGTCTTCCAACTCGCAGCTAGGAGAAACAGCACGCTTCCACCACCCCAGCGAGAGCTAACACATTCCCAAGACCCAAATACACGCAACATTGCAATCCCTCAGCTAGCACCCTCTCCGAATAGCATGGCTATCTCCCAGCTTTTGGCATGTGGAGAGAAAGGCAATGCTGGAATCAGAATTCGAGGTGTGGCTCTTTTTATGGATGACAACAACGAAAGGCTGGGCTTGAGTTTCTGCTTCTGCCCAACCGGGAAAACAAAGCGAGTAGCGATATCTCCCGGTTTAGCATCTCTGGTTAATGGGAGCACATCAAAAGCCACAATGCGCTTTAAAACATACAGCGCACTACCTGTGATAGAAGTGGGAAGCCATCAATGTCGGTTGGTGCGATCGAAGAACAAAACGATCGCACTACTTGAATTGGGTGGATTAACACCATTCGCACGGGTGAGTTCGGTGCTCACTACAATCGGAGATCTGACGGCAGAAGGGGTATCTATCACCCCCCGCATAATAAGCGTAGACGCGATGGTGATCGAGTATGAGAAAGGGGAAGTCGTAGACCGGCTGGGTTGTATAAAAGCCTCAGAACATCATGAGGTTGTTGTGTACGAGGACAGGGGTGAAAACCTTAGCTTCCTAAGAGTACACAATTGGAATACAGCCACAGACAGCTGGGGACATCCCATACCAACGTCGATCAGTGGATCCGAACGCGTCCAGCAAAATGCAGCTGCTAAGAATGAGGCGGAGAAACTTAAGCAAACCGGAAAACCTCCAAGCGATAGCACAAGGTTGGCAGAGTTTCTGGACGCTTTCAGTGCAGCAGCAAAGAGTCTGATCGGGAAACCTTCAGAAACAGCAAAAGGGAAAGCGAAAGCTAAAAAACAACTCATCCCAATATCGCTGAAGGTGACCCGTACGCGAGCGGACATGGGGCAGGTGAGTCCGCCAAGTCTCAGACCGGTATTGTGCCCGTCAGACCACGTAGCAAATGCCTTCCTCGAGTTCCTTGCTCTAACTAAGGCATCAAAAGAGGTGAACCTTCAAACCTGCAAAAAGATCTTGCAGACCTTTGAGCAAGGAAATGAAAGCCTCCTAAAGGTGAGACTCGAGGAGGCGGAGGCTGCCATATACGACAATGACAAATCCCAAGTAATAAAGGGTACAATGTCAGGTAGTTATATGGCGGCTTACAATGCAACAAGTGGTTTTGTGGCACAAAAGGAGGGTGAGACGGGGCAGACTGAAAAACCAAGTTTCGCGACTCCAGAAAGTGACCCAATAGTGGTTGTAGCCCAGTGTACCAAAATTATGCTAGATGACCGGATCCTCGAAAAGGGTAAAACCATATCGGGGGGTCAGGAGGCAGATTGGAATAACTGGGCGATACCAAATATTCGCTGGATCAACGGAGTTCCAGGATGCGGCAAAACAACCTGGGTGGTAAAGCACTTCAACGTGGACAAGGACACCATCATCACCTCGACGACAGAGGCAGCAAACGACCTCAAAGAGAAGCTAGCGCAGCGCATTGGAGACTTGGCTAAAACCAAGGTGCGCACTATGGCTTCAGTTCTAGTGAATGGTTTCAGGGAGAAATGCTTTCGTCTTACGATAGACGAGGCTCTCATGAACCATTTCGGAGCTATTGTCATGGCTTCTCGTTTGTCTAACGCTGGTGAAGTTGTCCTCATTGGAGATGTGAACCAACTGCCTTATATCGACAGGAACAACCTCTTCGAGATAAGGTACAACCGCCCAAACCTGGTAGCTAACATCAGCCAGGAGTTGTTGTGCACGCATCGGAACCCAATGGATGTCGCGTACGCCCTACGAGAAGTCTACTCTGGCATATACTCGTCCAAGCCCATAGTTAAATCCTTGAAGCTGAAAAGTTACACAGGCGCGCGAATTTCCAAGGACCCTCCCAACACACTCTTCCTTGTTCACACCCAGGAGGAGAAGGAAACCCTCATCAACCAGGGTTACGGAGAGGGTGCAGGATCGCGTACGCTTACCATACACGAAGCTCAGGGTTTATCTTATGAATCTGTTGTTGTCATCAATACTAGGCGCAAGATGAAGCTGCATGAGAGCGTTCCACACGCAGTAGTAGCTATATCGCGGCACACAAACAGCTGCACCTACTACGCCGACGACACCAAGGACGCTATAGGATACTTCGCCGAGCGAGCAATGGCAGCGCCAGCTAAGACCATCGTTGAGTACAATCTGAAAATGGCAATAAAAGATCGCAACGCTGTGGTGTGGGAGGCTCTGGCTGGAATGCCAGAGGAGGGGGGTGGGAGTCAGTAACATATGTTATTTTTGTATTAAAAGTCATTGTTGTAATTAAGGTTTAAATGTTTGAAACCTAGTCTTTAAATTCAACTACTGTAAGAATGTAACCCATAGTTTAAGCAATAAAGATCCTTAGTAATATATAGCTCATAAGCAACTATGTAAAATATCAAATAATTGTAAAACCCAATGTAACCTTATCCCTAAGTTTCCTTAGTTTATTGAGTAAGTTAAAATGGAAAGAAATAATATGTACAAGAAAAAGAGTTAATAAATAAAAACCTAGTTAAATAAGAGCACGGACAAGAAGGTCTGTGGTGAACGCATAGTGACGTTTCGAGACGTCAAAAAAAAAAAAAAAAAAAAAAAAAAAAAAAAAAAAAAAAAAAAAAAACCTAACCTAACCTAACCTAACCTAACCTAACCTAACCTAACCTAACCTAACCTAACCTAACCTAACCTAACCTAACCTAACCTAACCTAACCTAACCTAACCTAACCTAACCTAACCTAACCTAACCTAACCTAACCTAACCTAACCTAACCTAACCTAACCTAACCTAACCTAACCTAACCTAACCTAACCTAACCTAACCTAACCTAACCTAACCTAACCTAACCTAACCTAACCTAACCTAACCTAACCTAACCTAACCTAACCTAACCTAACCTAACCTAACCTAACCTAACCTAACCTAACCTAACCTAACCTAACCTAACCTAACCTAACCTAACCTAACCTAACCTAACCTAACCTAACCTAACCTAACCTAACCTAACCTAACCTAACCTAACCTAACCTAACCTAACCTAACCTAACCTAACCTAACCTAACCTAACCTAACCTAACCTAACCTAACCTAACCTAACCTAACCTAACCTAACCTAACCTAACCTAACCTAACCTAACCTAACCTAACCTAACCTAACCTAACCTAACCTAACCTAACCTAACCTAACCTAACCTAACCTAACCTAACCTAACCTAACCTAACCTAACCTAACCTAACCTAACCTAACCTAACCTAACCTAACCTAACCTAACCTAACCTAACCTAACCTAACCTAACCTAACCTAACCTAACCTAACCTAACCTAACCTAACCTAACCTAACCTAACCTAACCTAACCTAACCTAACCTAACCTAACCTAACCTAACCTAACCTAACCTAACCTAACCTAACCTAACCTAACCTAACCAGTCTCAGCCTGGCCGCCGTCGCGAACGGTCGAGTCCACTATATTGATCCGCTCGCCGGGTCAATTAAAATCCAATATCTTTGTTTAAAGTTACAAGTTTTAAGTTTTTATAATTCAAGCTTTTGCAATAGTGACCTGTCTACCCTGGATGGGAATCTGAGGAGCCCCAGCGTAGGCCTCCCTCATTTAACTCAGTGCCTGTTCGTTTTTACGGTGTCTGCGAGTGCTCTTGATCTCTTAAATCTGTGCCACTGACTTTGACAGTGTCTTGGCCTGTCTACCCTGCTGGACAGGAATCTGGGGAGCCCCAGCTTCTTAAGTGCCCTGGACTTACTGTGCTTGTGCTGGTGTTTGTGACTGTGCGTGTGATACCGTCTTGTGTAGTACCATCGGTAGCCCTATAAGACCATCAGCCATCATTTCTCTGGGCCTCCAGAGAAGCCCCCCAGGGTCATCATCAGGAACCCCCCAGGATCTGCCGCCGGAGCGCTAACTTGCTGCCTTGGGAGAGAACGAGAGAGGATACTTCACTCTACCTCTCTCCTCATCACTCTTCATCCTTCTTCATCACTCATCTTCACTCCTCTGCAATCTTCATCCCTCCTCATCCCTCCTCATCACTCTTCATCACTCATCTTCATTCCTCATCACTCTTCATCTCTCTTCATCACTCCTCATCCCTCCTCATCCCTCCTCATCGCTCTTCATCACTCATCTTCATTCCTCTTCACTCCTCATCACTCCTCATTCCTCCTCATCTCTCTTCATCACTCATCCTCATCACTCTTCATCCTACTTCATCACTTACCTTCACTCTTCATCCCTCCTCATACCTCCTCATCGCTCTTCATCATTCATCTTCATTCCTCATCACTCTTCATCTCTCTTCATCACTCCTCATCCCTCCTCATCCCTCCTCATCGCTCTTCATCACTCATCTTCACTCCTCTTCACTCCTCATCACTCCTCATCCCTCCTCATCTCTCTTCATCACTCATCCTCATCACTCTTAATCCTTCTTCATCACTCGCCTTCACTCTTCATCCCTCCTCATACCTCCTCATTGCTCTTCATCATTCATCTTCATTCCTCATCACTCTTCATCTCTCTTCATCACTCCTCATCCCTCTTCATCCCTCCTCATCGCTCTTCATCACTCATCTTCACTCCTCATCCTTCTTCATCACTCACCTTCACTCTTCATCCCTCCTCATACCTCCTCATCGCTCTTCATCATTCATCTTCATTCCTCATCACTCTTCATCTCTCTTCATCACTCCTCATCCCTCCTCATCCCTCCTCATCGCTCTTCATCACTCATCTTCACTCCTCTTCACTCCTCATCACTCCTCATCCCTCCTCATCTCTCTTCATCACTCATCCTCATCACTCTTAATCCTTCTTCATCACTCATCTTCACTCTTCATCCCTCCTCATACCTCCTCATCGCTCTTCATCATTCATCTTCATTCCTCATCACTCTTCATCTCTCTTCATCACTCCTCATTCCTCCTCATCCCTCCTCATCACTCTTCAGTGCAACCGACATTAGCTGCACAGAGGGTGTATCATGGATTTCACCAACATTCACGAACTGAACCTGAGTGATAATGATGTCCGTGGCCTTTCCGATTTCGATGATTCCGATCCCTTTGGCGATCTCTTCGACGATACTCGCAGTGACACTAAACTGATTCTTAGAAAACTTACTGAAGGCAAAAGCCTTACCAAAACCAACAAGGAATTCATCAAGCAAAGAGTAATTGACATTCTAACCCGTGTAGAACAGTTTTGCACTAAATATAAGGACCTCCCCACACCCATGCCGGCATCTACATCGAATCTTCCTACTTCCAAGCCGACACCTACACCAATGACTGATCACTCTATTGTTGAGGTGATAAGAGACACCATCAAACAAGAAGTCTCGAAGATACAAAAACAAACACCTGTCACTTACACTGACTCCTCACTCAGCCGGGCACCAGCTGTATCCCGTTATGCCTCTAAAGCTCCTATATCCAAATCTGCTATGACTATCTCCACAAAAACACCAGCAACCAACCATCAGGAGACACTACAAGCTTGGCACAGGAGCATTTCCTTTAAGGACACCAACTTCGCCCCCGCTGGAATCAAATACATATCCAATAATAAACTCATTGTAGAATTTGACAACCCAAAGCACAGAGAGATTGCCATTAACAAATCCAAGCTGCCCCTTAGTGAGGTAGAAGCTGAACCATGCAAAAAAACTCAAACCCATGATTATCCTTAAGGGCATCCACAAATCTACCACGCCTGAAACTCTCACGGATATTATCCCTATACAAAATGATTGTGTCAGGGAAAACATCGTAGACAGGGAGGACTTCCAACTAAAATTCCAACGGGGAAACAAAAATCCCAACTTATATAATGCGGTCTTCATGGTCACCCCTACCTTGTGGAAGGCCATTACTGAGAATGGTCGAATCAACATCAGTCACCAACGCGTCCAGGCAGAGGATCACCCCCCTTTACTTCACTGCTACCAATGCCTACAATTTGGCCATACCAGGAACAAATGTACACAAACTAACCCAATATGCTCTTACTGCTCCTCATCCTCACATGTGTACAAAAACTGCCCAAACAAGAATGATCCCACTAAAATCACCTGCCACAACTGTGTTCAGTTCAACAAAGCCAAAAATCTTAAATCCAAGGACACCTCTCACAGTGCTACATCTAACAAGTGCCCCCTTGTTCTACACATGTTAAACAAGGTCCGGTCCAGGACCGACTATGGACTCTAGTATCATTCTCATCACTAATCTTAGTCACTTTTCCATTCCACTTTCTTAGCACTCTTGGGTCCGGATGATTGGATTTCGCTTCGCGGTGGTTAGGTCATGGCCCCTCTCTGAAGATGCCCCTGTTATTCTTACATTTATGTGATAGCATGGGCACAGAGGAGTGACAGGGGTGATTTTGAGGTGGGGCCTGGGCTTGGTTATCGCGATGTGAGTTTTATTCTTCCGGACCTTGGAGTGTTTTCTAATACAACTGGCTTATTGTGAATTTTTCTTTAACCTCTGTAACTATTTAATCAATGACACATTATCACTTCTATTCACTTTATCTCACCCTAAATATGTTCTCATTCTAATTTCTTAGCACTCTTGGGTCTGGATGGATGGATTGCGCCTCGTGGTGTGTATGTCATCGCCCCTCTTTGAGGACGCCCCTGTTATTGTTTCATCTATTTGATTGCATGTGTACAAGGAAGTGACAGGGGCGTTCTTGGGTGGGGCTTGGACTTGATCGCCGCGAGGTGAGTTTTGTCCGTGCGGACCTTGGAGTGATTTCTAATACAACTGCCTTATTGTAAATTTTGAAACTTATCTTTTTGTCATAGTATAGTATAGTAGTATAGTAAGAATATTTATACTAAAAATTAAAAATCAAGAAAAGAAAAAAAAGGAAAAAAAAAAGGAAAAAAAAATTGAAAGGGGAAAAAAAAAAAAAAAAAAAAAAAAATTTTACAATCCATTATCTTTTAAGCATTGTAAATAATTAATTAAGGACTCTACTCACTTTATCATACCCACTGTTTTTACTCCTAACTTCTAACACCTCTTTGTAAATATTTTTCTGAATTAATACTGTAATAATAATATAAACCTGTACATATCTAGTTTTAAGAAATTCATTAACTCTATGTTTTAGCTACTTTTTTGGTTATTTATTTCAGTATTCATACATGCACATACCTAGTTTCAAGACATCCAGTTGCTTTTTAGATGTAAATATGTTTCAGCAACTTTTTCTAATTATATTTCTGTATTCATACATGTACATACCTAGTTTTAAGACATCCAGTTGCTTTTTAGATGTAATTATGCCACCAACATATTGGAACATTTTGTAATTATGTTTATTAATTCATACCTGTACATATTTAGTTTTAAAAAACTCATTATCTCTATGTTTTAGCAACTTTTTGTAATTATATTTCTGTATTCATACATGTACATACCTAGTTTTAAGACATCCAGTTGGTTTTTAGATATGCCACCAACATATTGTAACATTTTGTAATTATGGATCTGCATTCATGCCTGTACATTTCTAGTTTTAAGAAATTAATTAACTCTTTACTTTTCATTTGTATAAAATTTAGGGTATCATCCAGCATCTTAGAAAACTTGCTCAATTTACTTACGTAGTTAAATCCACTCTTGACAGTTGAGAGCAACGTGTACCCCAATAGCGCCGCGCTCTCAACATATGTCTTGACACATTCACTCATGTAAGATGCGAGGAGGGGGTTTTAGTCGGTAGGTCGCCTTTACAAAGGCGGAGTCCGACATAACCGCGGTTTTCCTTCCGCGGTATCCATGAGGATTTCCCCCTCCTCCACAAAAAAAAAAAAAAAAAAAAAAAAAAAAAAAAAAAAAAACCTAACCTAACCTAACCTAACCTAACCTAACCTAACCTAACCAGTCACGCTCGAGCCGCACTCGAGAGCGCCACGTTTTAAGGCCCTTCCACGCTCGAAAAATCGGGAAAATACGTTTTTATTGCATTTTATAACCGTGCAATACATGAAAAGTTGCGGAAGTGAAAGTTACACAAGCCAGTGAAAATATTTTTGAAAAAAGTGATTTTCCTGCGAAGTTATCAGTGAAAAAGTGAAATTTTTACAAAAAAGTTTACTAAAAAGTGGAATAACTCGCGATTACCAGCGACGACCCACACTTTTTTAACTGCTTGGAGGAGGGCCCTTTGAAGACCTACATTTTGGCTGTTCAATTGGATTTTTACCGCGCAGGGGCGCGGAGTAAACACCAAATTAGAAAAACCACGTGGCCACGAGGTCGGTGACCTAGGTGCGCTACACGAAAACTGACTTTGAGGATACGAAGACGTTTTTGGGAGGACTCCGGAGGCAGTCTGAAAATTTTAGAAAGTTAAGTTTTTGACCTCTTTTTGATTTTTCAAAAAATTTCTGTTTTTCAAAATTTTATATCTTTGCGAAAAGATCGATGACCCATACTTTTTATAAATTCATATTGTAGATTTTCAGGTCCTCTACCTATGATAAAAAATTCAGATATTCTTAGTCAACTAGTTTTTTAGATATTAATTTTTGAAATTTAAAATTCTCAAAAGCCCAATTATCTCAGAAACAGAGTGAGTTAGACCAATTTTGACGAGAGCTTCCATATACTATCGTAGATAGTATATGTAAAAATCTTTAAATTTTTATTTACTAATTAAGTAGAGCGAAAAGTAGAGCCCGACTCTATATCAAGAAATTATTTTTAGGAATTCTTTTAAATCGGCTGTTGAGTTGTTTTTAGTTGTTTTAAAGCTTTTTAGGGTGTAAGACAGACTCAACATAGAGTTCAACGTTCTTGTATATTTTGGTAATATAGTTATTTTAAGTTATTTTTAAGTTACTTTTTAAATTTAAATTTGACTTACCTGGGTACGGACGTTGATTGGTTGGTTGAAGCAGTGACGTCGGCGCCAAAATCTGAAATAGAAACATAGGATTAGTGTATTTTGTGCCTGTTTGAAATAATATTTTTGGGTTTTTTCGAAATTTAAAATCAGTTTTGGCTTTTCTGTTAATTTCAAAATTATATTTAGAATCCTGAGACTCACAATTCTCACAGCAGAAAGTTTCAAGTCTCTGGCTCACCAATTGGGGAGCAGGGGGTCCAGCGAACTTTGGAGTGGACGGTTTTCTGGCCATATCTGCTCAAATATCAGTCTGACAGAAAAAGTTAACTAGCCCTTTTCTGACCTTAAGGCAGCTAGAAATCATATAAAGAAAACTCCAGAGTTCCAGCTCGTCAATTGGCTGAGTTAGGATTTTTAATTGGAATTTTTAGGGTAGTCCGAAAAATATTTTGAAATTTTGTGTTTTTCGTTTTTATAATTTTATGTGACTAGTTTTAAGTAGAATAATACTCTACATTATTGTAATTTAATAGGTTGCGGCTTAAGGCAGTCATTTTGTTTCGCCGCTGTTGTAGGTTTGCAAAGCTTCGTATCTCTGAACCGTTACTCCTATCGTTACGGGGTTTTTAACATTAGGTAGAACACCTTGAGGCCTTTTGACCAATATATTGTGACTGACTCTAGGTAGAGTCAAGCCGTCTTTGACTTATTGTTGTATATATCAACTAATACTTACCGTGGACTTACCTTTGCGACGCTGGCTGGCTGAAGCGGCGGCGGCAGAATCTGCAACAAAATAAAACGGGGTTAGGAAAACTTTAAATTTAACAAATAGTTATAGTAATAGTTTACACAGTTTATTGTCATTTTTCTTTTACAACTTTTACAAACCTTACATTTACTTACATTACCAACGCCATCACAAAAAACTTTTAAAAAATGCTTGGAATAAGGACACCTGCAAAAAAGACCAAGGATACCAACCTTGAAATTTCACCAGCTCAGAATGAGCAGGTAGGTCCATCCCAGAGGGAGCCAGAACCGGCCCAACCCTCAAATGTGAGGCGCAGTATAGGAGAGTGGGAGACCGGAAAGGCTGAGGCGAGGCCCAAGACCACGACCCCTCCAAAGAAGGTGCTTTCAGTAGCCCCCCCCAGACCTAAGTCCAAGACGACGCTCTCACAAGAGAGTAATTTGGCGACGCGCAGGTTGTCAGTAGAGGCCCTGGTAGATGGCCAGCTGGCACCTGAAAAGATTAAATATTCAAGTAGGACGGCAGAGGCAAGAGCTTGCCTTACCAAAGCAAAACTGCACCTGAGAAACTCGCGAAACTTAAAGACTGACATCAAAGTGGAAGTCACTCAAGCGGTCGAGCGTCTTTACGAGTTAGTAAAGGAGGCAGAGACTGGGAACTTTGGGATTAAAGAAAAAGAAAGAGAACAAAGTAAGGAGGAAAGGGGGGAGCAAGAAAGAGACCAAAAGGAAAGCAAGGAAAACGAGCTAAAGAAGAGCATAGAGGAGCATACCAAATTGCTGAAGGAAAACAATGAAAGGATGGAGAAGCTGAAAGAGGCAATGGAGAAGCAGCAGGAAACTCTGGAAAAAACCACGTACGCGAGTGTTGCTGGTCAGCCTAGAAGGCAGCCTTATGAGCGGACGGCATTACACTCCGTAGTGGTTACCTCAAAAGATGAGACTGAAACGGGAGAGGAGGTCCTGAACAGGATCAGGGAAGCGGTGAATGCAAAGGAGGGAGGGATAAAAGTGGACAAAATACGGAAAGCAAAGGATAGGAAAGTAATTGTGGGCTGTAAGACCGAAGAAGAGCGACAGAAGATAAAAGAAAGACTCCAAAAGGCGGGACAGCACCTAAATGTCGAGGAGATCAAAAATAAAGACCCTCTTTTGATTCTCAGGGACGTGTTGCAGTACAATAGTGACGAAGACGTCCTTAACGCCCTGAGAAATCAAAATGGAGAAATTTTCCAAGGCCTCGGAAAACAGGATGATAAAGTAGAAATCCGCTACCGTAAGAAGACTAGGAACCCACACTTAAGCCACATTATCCTAAGGGTATCCCCAAGGGTGTGGAACAGGGTGATTGAAGCAGGGGAAGTCCGCATTGACCTCCAACGGATAAGAGTGGCAGATCAGTCGCCCATAGTGCAGTGCTCCCTCTGCTTAGGATACGGGCATGGTAGACGTTTCTGTAAGGAGACAGTGGAAAAGTGTTGCCACTGCGGGGGGCCTCATATGAAGGCTGACTGCGCTGACTGGCTCGCCGGAGCAGCCCCTTCATGCTGCAACTGTAGACACTCAAAACTAGACGCGACTGAGCACAACGCGTTCAGTCAAGACTGCGCAGTAAGAAAAAGGTGGGACGCACTGGCTCGAGCCACGATAGCGTACTGCTAAAGGCACCAATCTGGGAAACATAAGAATCACCCCAACCAGTGAAACTCGTTATCTAGTGGTCCAAGCAAACCTTCAAAGGAAAGAGCTGGCAACAAACGAACTCATGATTGAGGCTAGCAAAAGAAAGATAGCGTTTGCGTTGCTCCAGGAGCCATACGTGGGTGGTATTAAAAGAATGAAGAGCTACAGGGGGACTCGAATTTTCCAGAGCATCAACCAAGGAGAAGGGACTGTGAAAGCTGCAATAGTTGTATTCGACCATGACATAGATGTCATTCAGTGCCCAAAACTCACCACGAATAACATCGCAGTGGTGAGGATCCGGTCCAGTGCCTGGGAAATCACAGTTGTCTCCTATTACTTCGAACCAGATCAACCCATAGGGCCATACCTGGAACAGCTCAAGAAAATTGAAGAGGAAGTTGGACCTGGAAGACTTTTAACTGGAGGCGACTCGAATGCAAAGAGTACCTGGTGGGGTAGTAGGAAGGTTGACCATAGAGGTGAAGATATGTCAGGTGCTCTTGAGGAGATGGGCTTGCAGGTACTCAACGAAGGAGATACTCCAACTTTTGATACCATCAGGGGTAACAAGACGTTCTCAAGCTACGTAGACGTAACAGCATGTTCTGTAGATATGCTGAACCTGGTTGAGAACTGGAGAGTAGAAGACGACCTTACAAGCTCGGACCATAACGGCATCACATTCGAAATAAGACTTAAAAAAGCAAAAGGAACCACTATTAAAAGAACAACCAGAAAGTACAATACAAAAAAGGCAAATTGGAAAAAATTTCATGAGAAACTAGCCCAATTGAAAATAGAATACAAAATTAATACAGCAGAAATATACCAAATTGAAAATAAATTAGAGTTAGATAAAAAAGTTGAAAAATACACAAATTTAATAACGCAAGCAAGTATAGACACAATTCCAAAGAAAATAGCAAATGAAAAACTTACCATGCCGTGGTGGTCCGAGGAACTTGCCAAGATGAAGAGTGAAGTTGCAACCAGGAGACGTAGGATAAGGTGCGCGGCGCCAGTCCGGAGAGCGAGAGTTGTCGATGAGTACCTGCAAGCAAAAGAAAGGTATGAGAATGAAGCAAAGAGGGCACAGATAGAAAGTTGGAAGGTATTCTGTGGAAAGCAGGACAGGGAGGGAGTATGGGAGGGGATCTATAGAGTTATAGGAAGAACGGTTACAAGGCAAGAGGACCTACCTATAGTAAGGGATGGAAGGTCAATGGATCCAAAGGAATCAGCAGAAGTCCTAGCGAAAACGTTCTACCCGGTGGATAGGGATAGTGAAGACAATGCAGACCACCAGCGTACCCGAGAGTTAGCAGAACAAGTAAATGATTGGGTCCATGATGAGCAACATGACCCACCGTTTACAAATGAAGAGCTGAGGTCCGCGGTGGATAGTCTCAACCCCAAAAAAGCCCCGGGAGCTGATGGTTTCACGGCTGACATTTGTAAACACGCAATCACAGAAGATCCAGAAGCTTTCCTTGCGCTGGCCAACAAATGCCTTGCACTCCAACACTTCCCCACCATCTGGAAGGAGGCAACGGTAGTTGTTCTGAGAAAGCCGGGCAAGGATGACTACACAAGCCCTAAATCCTATAGGCCCATAGGCTTACTGCCGGTTATGGGGAAAATCTTTGAAAAGATGGTCGTTCGACGACTGATGTGGCACCTTGTCCCTAACATAAGTACTCGCCAGTACGGTTTTATGCCCAAGAAGAGCACCGAAGACTCCCTCTATGATCTAATACTGCATATACGAAACAAACTCGACCAAAAACAGCTTATAACGATGATATCATTGGACATAGAGGGAGCCTTCGACAATGCGTGGTGGCCCGCGATAAGAACTAGATTGGCTGAGGAAAAGTGCCCGGTCAATATAAGAAGAGTGATCGACAGCTACCTCCAAGGCAGACGAGTGAAGTTGAGGTATGCTGGAGAAGAATTCACGCAGGACACCAGCAAGGGATGTGTTCAAGGGTCAATTGGTGGTCCAATTCTGTGGAACCTCATTCTGGATCCACTCTTGAAAGGTCTGGAAAACCGAGGCGACTACTGTCAGGCGTTTGCGGATGACGTTGTGTTGATTTTTAGTGGGGATACAGCATCAAAAGTGCAACAACAGGCAAATGCCGCCCTCGCCTATGTTCAGGAGTGGGGTGTCAAAAACAAGTTGAAATTTGCACCGCATAAAACGAAAGCAATGGTCATAACGCGAAAGCTTAAATATGACACACCACTGCTGAATATGGGCGGGGTCGACATTGCCATGTCGTATGAAATTAAAATATTGGGGCTTATAATTGACCATAAATTGACGTTCAATAGTCACACGATTAACGTCTGCAGAAAGGCTCTTAATATTTACAAACAGCTGTCCAGAGCCGCAAAGATAAGCTGGGGTCTCCACCCCGATGTTATTCGCATGATTTATACTGCAACTATTGAACCGGTGATAATGTATGCAGCTAGTGCATGGGCGTCAGCAACCAAGAAATTAGGGGTGCAAAAGCAGTTGAACGTGGTCCAACGAGGATTCGCCCAAAAGCTGAGCCGAGCATATCGCACTGTCTCCCTAAACTCGGCACTGGTGTTGGCGGGGATACTTCCTCTCGACCTCAGAATACAAGAGGCAGCCGCCCTGTATGAGGCAAGGAGAGGAGTATCCCGACCAGCACTAGGAGATAGGGAGATAGAACAGCAGATAGCGTATGCAAAGACTCGGCACCCAGCTGAGCATATGAGCCTTGAGTTCGTGAGCCTGATAGACCAACAACAAGTGGATACCCACAATACTCAAGCAGTCCGAATTTATACAGATGGCAGTAAGATTGAGGGTAAAGTCGGAGCAGCACTTTCCTTTTGGAAAGGTGAAGCCGAGACCAAAACCCTCAAACTTAAGCTGTCGTCTCACTGCACGGTCTATCAGGCGGAACTCTTGGCCATATGCAAAGCTACGAGGGAAATTCTCAAACGCTCTGAGTCAATGTTTGGGATTTACAGTGATTCCAGGTCAGCATTGGAAACTGTGATAAACCCAAACTCCCTCCATCCCCTTGCTGTAGAATCTAAAGAAAATATAAGAACTAGTGGAACCCAAAATAAAGAAGTGTCTTTATTCTGGGTTAAAGCCCACGCAGGATTGGAAGGGAACGAGCGGGCAGACCAACTAGCTAAAGACGCAGCACTAAACACTAAAACAAAACCGGACTATGACCAGTGCCCGGTATCATTCGTCAAGCGACAAATCCGATTGGATTCGCTTGACGAGTGGAACCGAAGGTATAGGTCAGGTGAAACTGCATCGGTTACGAAAATATTTTTCCCTGACGCAGTGGAAGCATATAAGGTAGTTAGAAAATTTGAGCCGACAAGCATATTAACTCAGGTACTGACGGGGCACGGTGGGTTCTCAGAATACTTGACCAGATTCAAGTGTAAGGAGAGCCCATCGTGCATCTGTGAACCTGGCAAGCAGGAGACAGTAACGCATGTTTTATTTGAATGCCCCGTATACGGCCTCAAGAGATACGAAACTGAGCAGATCTTAAACAGTAAACTGATAGCAGAAAACATGAACAAAATTGTAATAGATAATAAGACTAGAGATATATTATTTGCATATTGTATAGAAATAGTTAAAAACGTAATATTAAGAAATAAATAGATGTATAAATTATGAAGAGTATATATTACTTAATATATACAAACTGCATAAAATGTAAAAGAGAGCACAATAAAAAATTGTAGTATAAGGTACATAATTGTAATTAAAATAAAGAAACACTGTAAAAAATTAATTAAAGATAAAATGTATTAGAAAATAAGAAACTAGTTATAAGCATCGGTTAACCCTAAAACAGGGATTTGTTTAAATAAAAGTAACGCCGTTTTGAAATTATTAAATAGAACCCCAAGGACTCTGACTATGTTAGAGGAGGTAGAAATCTACTTAGTGCCATTTAGAGATGGTGGTACGGGTAGGGAAAAAAAAAATAAAAAAAAAAAAAAAAAAAAAAAAAAAAAAAAAAAAAAAAAAAAAAAAAAAAAAAAAAAAAAAAAAAAAAAAACCTAACCTAACCTAACCTAACCTAACCTAACCTAACCTAACCTAACCTAACCTAACCTAACCTAACCTAACCTAACCTAACCTAACCTAACCTAACCTAACCTAACCTAACCTAACCTAACCTAACCTAACCTAACCTAACCTAACCTAACCTAACCTAACCTAACCTAACCTAACCTAACCTAACCTAACCTAACCTAACCTAACCTAACCTAACCAGTCACGCTCGAGCCGCACTCGAGAGCGCCACGTTCCAAGGCCCTTCCACGCTCGAAAAAATCGCGAAAATTGGTTTTTATCGCTTTTTATACCTTTGCGATACATCAGAAGTTGCG
Source organism: Epirrita christyi (assembly GCA_951392215.1). Taxonomy (NCBI): domain Eukaryota; kingdom Metazoa; phylum Arthropoda; class Insecta; order Lepidoptera; family Geometridae; genus Epirrita; species Epirrita christyi. Next base: position 16,905,319 of record OX595841.1, on the reverse strand, counting down.
GAAGTGAAAGGCGCACAAGCTAGTGAAAAAATTTTTTGTTTCAGTGAAGTGCACACAAAGTTATATGTGAAAAAGTGAAATTTGTGAAAAATTTTAATATAAAAAGTGGATTATCTCACGCGTTTCAGCGGTGACCTCAATATTTTATTGTACCTCTGGGAAGGCTCCCTGGAGGTGCTCATTTTGACATACTTTGCCGATTTTTCTCGCACAGGAGTGCTGAGATATCAGCAAAAAAACAAAAGCCACGTGACCACGAGGTCGGTGACCCAGGGTCGCTGGACAAAAACGGACTTCAGGACATTTTTGGACAACACGGAGAGGACTTCGAAGCCGCTTCAAGAATTTCAGGAAGTTAAGTTTTGAACTTTTTATGGAACTTTAAAAATTTTCTTATTTTTCAAAATTCAGTAACTTTTCGTAACTATCGACAACCTATACTTTTTATTGATTATTATTGTAAACGTTCAGGTCTTCTACCTATAATAAAAAATTCAGATATTGTTAATCAACCAGATTTTCAGATAAAAAATTTTTAAGTTTAAATTTCACAAAAGTCCGATTATCTCGAAAACGGAGAGAGTTAGGCTAAATTTGACGAGAGCTTGCATATACTATCGTAGATAGTATATGTAAAAATCTTTATTATTTCTCTACTAATCAGGTAGAGTGAAAAGTAGAGCCCGACTCTATATCAAGAAATTTTTAGGAATTCTTGTAAATCGGCTGTTGAGTTGTTTTTAATTGTTTTAAAGCTTTTTAGGGTGTAAGACAGACTCAACATAGAGTTTAACGTTTTTGTATATTTTTTGGTAACATAGTTATATTTATGTTATTTTTAATTTTATTTTTATTTTAAAATTGACTTACCTGAGTACGGACGTTGATTGGTTGTTTGAAGCAGTGACGTCGGTGCCAAAATCTGAAATAGGAACATAGGATTAGTGTATTTTGTGCCTGTTTGAAATAATATTTTTGGGTTTTTTCGAAATTTAAAATCAGTTTTGGCTTTTCTGTTAATTTCAAAATTATATTTAGAATCCTGAGACTCACAATTCTCACAGCAGAAAGTTTCAAGTCTCTGGCTCACCAATTGGGGAGCAGGGGGTCCAGTGAACTTTGGAGTGGCCGGTTTTCTGGCTATATCTGCTCAAATATCAGTCTGACAGAAAAAGTTAACAAGCCCTTTTCTGACCTTAAGGCAGCTAGAAATCATATAAAGAAAACTCCAGAGTTCCAGCTCGTCAATTGGCTGAGTTAGGATTTTTAATCGGAATTTTTAGGGTAGTCCGAAAAAATTTTATTTTTTATTTTTTATTATATGTACTTACCTGTGTATGTTGTGTTGACGTTGGTTAGCTGACTTGCATCGCATCCGCAGTACCTGAAACAGATAAATATAGAGTTAGAAATTTTGACATAATATTATCACAATATAATTTATACATATACCTTTATAACTTTTACAAATCTTTAATTTACTCTTAAATCTACGTGTCCCCAAACAATATGTTTGGATATCGCAGCCCCGTTAAGAAGGTGTTGAATAACACCGTTACCGACCCTCAACAATCCCCAGAGCTGACAATGAAGGCAGGGCCTTCACACGTACCGACGCAGCCTTCCAAAGTGAGGCGCAGCGTAGGGGAATGGGAGGCTGGTAAAACAGAAGCGCAAAACAAGCCCAAAATCACGCCTAAAAAGGTTGAACCAGCTGTGGTAGGACTCCCCAAGCCAAAACCAAAATTGACAAACTCTCAGGAGAGTAGGGCAGGTGTCCAAAGTTTGACTTTCGAAGTGGCGAAGAGCCCTGTTAAATACGCTGACAGACTGGTGGAGGCAAGGGCTTGTGTTAGTAAAGCGAAACTCAACCTGGGGCAATCCAGGAACATAAAGACTGAAATTAAGTCAGAGGTCTTACAAGCAATTGACAGGCTTTATCAATTGGTAAAGGAAGTTCATAGCATAAAAGGACAAGGGAAGAAGCAAGTGCTGGATTCTTTGGATCAGGAGAAGGAGAAAGTACCGGAGAGGGAAAAAGGAAAGGAAGAAAGTGAACTTCTCTCGAGAATGGAAGAACATGCCCAGCTTATACGAGAAAATAACAACAGAATGGAAAAGTTAAAGGAGACAATAGAAAAGCAGCAAGAGTTTCAAGAAAGACAGACATACGCAAGTGTGGCAGCGGCGTTCACTAGGAGGCAGTCCCCAGAACAGACCGCTTTACACTCAGTTGTCGTCACCTCTAAGGACGAGACAGAGACAGGAGAGGAGGTTCTTGAAAGGATCAGAAAAGCGGTGAATGCTAAAGAAGGAGGAGTGACGGTGGATAGAGTGAGAAAGGCGAGGGATAGAAAAGTTATAGTGGGATGTAGAACGGAAGAAGAGAGAGAGAAAATCAAGGAAAGGCTCAAGAGAGAAGAAAAACACCTCAATGTCGAGGAAATGAAAAATAAAGACCCTTTGGTGATCCTCAGGGACGTCTTTAAGTATAATAGCGATGAAGACGTCCTTAACGCTCTTAGGAACCAAAACAAACATATTATCCTCGATGGGAAAAAGGAAGACAGCAAGTTAGAGATTGCATACAAGAAGCACACGCGGAATCCCCTCACAAATCACGTCATACTGAGGGTCTCCCCTAAAATATGGCAGCGGATAGTAGAAGCAGGATCTGTCCTTATCGATCTCCAGCGGGTGAGAGTAGCAGACCAGTCGCCTCTGGTCCAGTGCTCTCTCTGCCTGGGATACGGACATGGCAGACGCTTCTGCAAAGAGACCATCGAAAAATGCAGCCATTGCGGGGGACCCCACCTGAAGACGAATTGTGCAGACTGGCTTGCGGGCGTAGCCCCAGTGTGCTGCAACTGCACACATGCCAAGATGAACAAGGTTGACCACAGTGCATTCAGCCAGGAATGCACAATCAGAAGGAAGTGGGAAGCGTTGGCTAGGGCCACAATAGCTTATTGCTAAAGTGGCCCCGGGCAAAAAATCAGCTGCTCCAGCCAGCGTGAAGGCTTACTCAGTAATCCAAGCAAATTTGCAACGAAAGGAACTGGCAACACAGGAATTAATGCTTGAGGCTACCGAGGGCAAATCCGCCTTCGCGCTTCTACAAGAGCCATATGTGGGGGCGATAGGTAGAATGAAGGACTACAGAGGGGTGAGGATCTTCCAGTGCACTAACCAAGGTAATGGAATCATAAAGGCAGCAATTGCGGTCTTTGATGAGCAATTGGACGTGATCCAATGTCCTGACCTTACCACGACCAACATCGTAGTGGTAAAGATAAGAACTAGTGCCTGGGAGATCGTAGTGGTCTCATTCTACTTTGAGCCAGAGCCACAGCAGATAGAGCCATATCTGGAGCAGCTGAAGAAAATTGAGCAGATGACCAAATCGTCTAAAATAATAATGGGAGGTGATGCGAATGCCAAAAGTACTTGGTGGGGAAGTGGATTAGTGGACTGCAGAGGTGACGAAATGGCTGGAACTATAGAAGAAATGGGCATGCAGGTACTCAACGAAGGGGACACTCCAACTTTTGACACGATCAGAGGGACCAAGAGATACACTAGCTTTGTTGATATCACAGTGTGTACAACTGAAATGCTCAACCTGGTGGAAGACTGGAGAGTCGACGTAGGCATGACGAGCTCAGACCACAACGCGATCATATTCAAACTTAGATTAACAAAAGCAAATGGCATAAATATTAGTAGATCAACAAGAGTTTATAACAGCAAAAAAGCAAATTGGAGCCAGTTTCATGAGAAACTGGCCCAATTGCTAGAGGATAATAATATTAATAAAGTAAATATTATAAACATTAAAGAAAAATTAGAACTAGAAAAGCAAATAGAATCATACATAGATATAATAACACAAGCATGTAACAGTAGTATAATAAAAAAGAAAAATAATTGCAAACTTACCTTACCGTGGTGGTCTGAAGAACTCGCCGAGCTGAAGAAAGACGTCGCCACCAGGAAGCGAAGAATCCGATGTGCAGCGCCGATCCGAAGGGAGAAAGTCATCGTTGAGTACCTGCAAGCAAAAGAAAACTATGAGGAAGAAGCCAAGAGGGCACAGATAGAAAGTTGGAAGGGTTTCTGTGGAAGGCAGGAAAAGGAAGGACTGTGGGAGGGGATATATCGGGTTATAGGTAGGACAACCAAGAGGCAGGAAGATCAGCCCCTGGAAAAGGAGGGGAAGTTGCTGGACCAAAAAGAGTCTGCTAAACTGCTAGCCGAGACATTCTATCCTGAGGACAAAACGGACGGAGACAACGCGGATCATCAGCGTATAAGAGAAGCGGCTGAACAAGTAAACGATCTGGAGCATAATGAGAGCCATGATCCGCCGTTTACTCATGAAGAACTGAAGTACGCGATGAATAGTTTTAATCCTAAGAAAGCCCCAGGTTCAGATGGATTGACTGCTGATATATGCCAACACGCGATAGTACAGGATCCGGAGCTTTTCCTATCACTGGCAAATAAATGTCTCGAACTAAGTCACTTCCCAGAGATCTGGAAGGAGGCCACCGTCGTTATACTTAGAAAACCAGGAAAGGAAACGTACGCAGAACCCAAATCTTACAGGCCAATTGGACTGTTGCCAGTGATGGGGAAAATCCTGGAAAAAATGCTTATAGGCAGAATAAAGTGGCACTTACTTCCAAGACTCAGTAAGCACCAATACGGATTTATGCCCCAAAGGAGTACCGAAGACTCCCTCTATGTCTTGATCCAACATTTACGCGATAAGCTGGAACAAAAGAAACTAATAGCAATGGTATCATTAGACATAGAGGGTGCCTTCGACAGTGCTTGGTGGCCCGCAATCAGGGTGCGACTCGCTGAAGAAAAGTGTCCAGTTAACTTGAGGCGGATCATGGATAGTTACCTGCGAAATAGAAAAGTCAGGGTCAGATATGCAGGCGAAGAGGTCACCAGGAAAACAACTAAAGGATGTGTCCAGGGATCGATTGGGGGCCCTATTCTTTGGAATTTGCTCCTAGATCCCTTACTCAAAGGACTAGAGGAACGTGGTGACTATTGCCAAGCGTTTGCTGACGATGTCGTTATGGTCTTTGACGGGAGTTCAGCAATTGAGGTGCAACAACGCGCGAATGCCGCTCTCGCCTATGTCCAGGAGTGGGGTGTCAGGAACAAATTAAAATTCGCACCGCATAAAACAAATGCGATGGTCATAACGCGGAAACTTAAGTACGACACACTACACCTGAACATGGGCGGGATCGACATCGGCATAGTGAAGGAGTTTAAAATCCTCGGACTCATCATTGACGATAAACTGACTTTTAACACCCATGCAGCGTACGTATGTAGAAAGGCTTTGAGCCTATACAAACGCTTATCTAGAGCTGCCAGGGTCAGTTGGGGCCTACACCCGGAGGTCATTCGGATTATATATGTAGCAGTTGTGGAGCCAGTCATTCTATATGCGGCCAGTGTCTGGGCACAAGCAGCAAGAAAAATACTGGTCCAAAAGCAGCTGAATGTAGTTCAGAGAGGGTTTGCACAGAAGCTTTGCAGAGCATACCGTACTGTCTCTCTGAACTCGGCACTGGTTCTGGCTGGCATACTCCCTCTTGACCTTCGTATACAAGAGGCAGCCTCTTTGTATGAGGCAAGAAAGGGGGTGTTCCGGCCAGAGCTAGGAGACAGAGAGATGGAACAAATGGTCCCATTCGCAAGCTCACCACATCCGGCGGAACATATGGCCTTGCAATTCATATGCCTTGATGACCAAGAGCAGGTGAATGCCCATAACAGTCAAACAGTAAGGATATTCACGGATGGCAGCAAAATTGAGGGAAAGGTCGGAGCGGCATTGTCCCTATGGAACAATACCGCCGAAACCAAATCCCTCAAATTTAAACTGTCGTCCCACTGCACCGTATATCAAGCTGAATTGCTGGCCATATGGAAAGCCACGGTGGAAATCCTTAAGAGGCCTGAAACCAGTTTCGGCATCTATAGCGACTCTAAGTCGTCGCTTGAAACGGTAACGAACCAAGGCTCTATCCATCCCTTAGTGGCGAACATTAGAAAGAATATTAAAGCCAGTAAACACCAAAACAAAGATGTCTCTTTGTTTTGGATAAAGGCTCACGCAGGGATGGAGGGGAACGAGCGTGCTGACCAGCTAGCTAAAGATGCAGCCCTAAGAATTAAGACCCGCCCTGATTATGACAAATGTCCTATCTCATTCGTCAAGCGTCAAACCCGTATGGGAACGCTTGACGAATGGAATAGGAGGTACAAACTGGGTGAGACTGCAGCTGTCACAAAAATATTCTTCCCAGACGCGGTAAAAGCTTTTAAGGTTGTTAAAATGATAGAACCATCTGGAGTGCTGACGCAGGTACTGACAGGGCATGGTGGGTTTTCAGAATACTTGAACCGGTTCAAGTGTAAGGAAAACCCATCATGCATCTGTGAACCCGATAAACCCGAAACAATAGAGCACGTTTTATTTGAATGTCCATCCCACGGTAGAGACAGATATGACATTGAGCAGGAACTACAACTTAATGTAAAGTCGGAAAATGCAAGTCAGCTAATGAGCGATAAAAAAGTAAGGGATAAGTTTATTTCATATTGTGTTAGCGTAGCAAATAAAGTAATAGTAAGAAATAAATAGTGCTAGATAAGTTTTGCTGAAAAATATATTAATGTAATATATACAAATTCAGCAAAGGTATAATATGTAAGATAGTATAAGAAAAATATGTAATTACTAATAAGAACCTGTTCAAAAATAAAGATTTAAATATAAGGCCTATTCATACTGTGTAAGTTTAGCAAATAAATTAAAAGTAAGAAATCAAGTGTGTTAGATAAGTTTTGTTGAATAATATATTAATTGTAATATATTATTGTAAAAATTCAGCATAGATATATAGGTTTTAAAATAGTATAAGGAAAAATATGTAATTTACAACTAAGTACTTTATTGGAAATAAAGATATTCGCTTCGGTTTTAAGATCCAGTAGGCATATAAGCAATAAACGGTAGACAATATCTCTGATAATGTTAGAGGACACAACGTAGAGCCATTTCGAGATGGCAAAAAAAAAAAAAAAAAAAAAAAAAAAACCTAACCTAACCTAACCTAACCTAACCTAACCTAACCTAACCTAACCTAACCTAACCTAACCTAACCTAACCTAACCTAACCTAACCTAACCTAACCTAACCTAACCTAACCTAACCTAACCTAACCTAACCTAACCTAACCTAACCTAACCTAACCTAACCTAACCTAACCTAACCTAACCTAACCTAACCTAACCTAACCTAACCTAACCTAACCTAACCTAACCTAACCTAACCTAACCTAACCTAACCTAACCTAACCTAACCTAACCTAACCCATCCTTTAAATTTATAAAGTTCTATATTTTCTTCTGCTACAAAAATACAACCAGGTGCGCATTGGTACATACGCCTTCGGTCTAGTTTCTCCGTATTGTTATCAACGTTTTTGACCCATTTTTTGGACTTCTTCACACATTTAAAACCAAAATTTAAGTAAAAGTTAGTTTAAATTAAAATTTTGTCACTTTTTGGAGGTAATTTTCGTACTTGGAGCGAGATTTTTCTTCAGTTGCAGCTGAAACACCATCCCTCGACGTTCTCTAGTCGACCTGTAACAGAAACAAAAAATTAGCACGCGAAAATACGAAAATTTGCAAATCCAGTACAAAAAAGTTGATATACCGAGGTTAATTTCCATATGAAATTATCCTTTAAATTTATAAAGTTCTATATTTTCTTCTGCTACAAAAATACAACCAGGTGCGCATTGGTACATACGCCTTCGGTCTAGTTTCTCCGTATTGTTATCAACGTTTTTGACCCATTTTTTGGACTTCTTCACACATTTAAAACCAAAATTTAAGTAAAAGTTAGTTTAAATTAAAATTTTGTCACTTTTTGGAGGTAATTTTCGTACTTGGAGCGAGATTTTTCTTCAGTTGCAGCTGAAACACCATCCCTCGACGTTCTCTAGTCGACCTGTAACAGAAACAAAAAATTAGCACGCGAAAATACGAAAATTTGCAAATCCAGTACAAAAAAGTTGATATACCGAGGTTAATTTCCATATGAAATTATCCTTTAAATTTATAAAGTTCTATATTTTCTTCTGCTACAAAAATACAACCAGGTGCGCATTGGTACATACGCCTTCGGTCTAGTTTCTCCGTATTGTTATCAACGTTTTTGACCCATTTTTTGGACTTCTTCACACATTTAAAACCAAAATTTAAGTAAAAGTTAGTTTAAATTAAAATTTTGTCACTTTTTGGAGGTAATTTTCGTACTTGGAGCGAGATTTTTCTTCAGTTGCAGCTGAAACACCATCCCTCGACGTTCTCTAGTCGACCTGTAACAGAAACAAAAAATTAGCACGCGAAAATACGAAAATTTGCAAATCCAGTACAAAAAAGTTGATATACCGAGGTTAATTTCCATATGAAATTATCCTTTAAATTTATAAAGTTCTATATTTTCTTCTGCTACAAAAATACAACCAGGTGCGCATTGGTACATACGCCTTCGGTCTAGTTTCTCCGTATTGTTATCAACGTTTTTGACCCATTTTTTGGACTTCTTCACACATTTAAAACCAAAATTTAAGTAAAAGTTAGTTTAAATTAAAATTTTGTCACTTTTTGGAGGTAATTTTCGTACTTGGAGCGAGATTTTTCTTCAGTTGCAGCTGAAACACCATCCCTCGACGTTCTCTAGTCGACCTGTAACAGAAACAAAAAATTAGCACGCGAAAATACGAAAATTTGCAAATCCAGTACAAAAAAGTTGATATACCGAGGTTAATTTCCATATGAAATTATCCTTTAAATTTATAAAGTTCTATATTTTCTTCTGCTACAAAAATACAACCAGGTGCGCATTGGTACATACGCCTTCGGTCTAGTTTCTCCGTATTGTTATCAACGTTTTTGACCCATTTTTTGGACTTCTTCACACATTTAAAACCAAAATTTAAGTAAAAGTTAGTTTAAATTAAAATTTTGTCACTTTTTGGAGGTAATTTTCGTACTTGGAGCGAGATTTTTCTTCAGTTGCAGCTGAAACACCATCCCTCGACGTTCTCTAGTCGACCTGTAACAGAAACAAAAAATTAGCACGCGAAAATACGAAAATTTGCAAATCCAGTACAAAAAAGTTGATATACCGAGGTTAATTTCCATATGAAATTATCCTTTAAATTTATAAAGTTCTATATTTTCTTCTGCTACAAAAATACAACCAGGTGCGCATTGGTACATACGCCTTCGGTCTAGTTTCTCCGTATTGTTATCAACGTTTTTGACCCATTTTTTGGACTTCTTCACACATTTAAAACCAAAATTTAAGTAAAAGTTAGTTTAAATTAAAATTTTGTCACTTTTTGGAGGTAATTTTCGTACTTGGAGCGAGATTTTTCTTCAGTTGCAGCTGAAACACCATCCCTCGACGTTCTCTAGTCGACCTGTAACAGAAACAAAAAATTAGCACGCGAAAATACGAAAATTTGCAAATCCAGTACAAAAAAGTTGATATACCGAGGTTAATTTCCATATGAAATTATCCTTTAAATTTATAAAGTTCTATATTTTCTTCTGCTACAAAAATACAACCAGGTGCGCATTGGTACATACGCCTTCGGTCTAGTTTCTCCGTATTGTTATCAACGTTTTTGACCCATTTTTTGGACTTCTTCACACATTTAAAACCAAAATTTAAGTAAAAGTTAGTTTAAATTAAAATTTTGTCACTTTTTGGAGGTAATTTTCGTACTTGGAGCGAGATTTTTCTTCAGTTGCAGCTGAAACACCATCCCTCGACGTTCTCTAGTCGACCTGTAACAGAAACAAAAAATTAGCACGCGAAAATACGAAAATTTGCAAATCCAGTACAAAAAAGTTGATATACCGAGGTTAATTTCCATATGAAATTATCCTTTAAATTTATAAAGTTCTATATTTTCTTCTGCTACAAAAATACAACCAGGTGCGCATTGGTACATACGCCTTCGGTCTAGTTTCTCCGTATTGTTATCAACGTTTTTGACCCATTTTTTGGACTTCTTCACACATTTAAAACCAAAATTTAAGTAAAAGTTAGTTTAAATTAAAATTTTGTCACTTTTTGGAGGTAATTTTCGTACTTGGAGCGAGATTTTTCTTCAGTTGCAGCTGAAACACCATCCCTCGACGTTCTCTAGTCGACCTGTAACAGAAACAAAAAATTAGCACGCGAAAATACGAAAATTTGCAAATCCAGTACAAAAAAGTTGATATACCGAGGTTAATTTCCATATGAAATTATCCTTTAAATTTATAAAGTTCTATATTTTCTTCTGCTACAAAAATACAACCAGGTGCGCATTGGTACATACGCCTTCGGTCTAGTTTCTCCGTATTGTTATCAACGTTTTTGACCCATTTTTTGGACTTCTTCACACATTTAAAACCAAAATTTAAGTAAAAGTTAGTTTAAATTAAAATTTTGTCACTTTTTGGAGGTAATTTTCGTACTTGGAGCGAGATTTTTCTTCAGTTGCAGCTGAAACACCATCCCTCGACGTTCTCTAGTCGACCTGTAACAGAAACAAAAAATTAGCACGCGAAAATACGAAAATTTGCAAATCCAGTACAAAAAAGTTGATATACCGAGGTTAATTTCCATATGAAATTATCCTTTAAATTTATAAAGTTCTATATTTTCTTCTGCTACAAAAATACAACCAGGTGCGCATTGGTACATACGCCTTCGGTCTAGTTTCTCCGTATTGTTATCAACGTTTTTGACCCATTTTTTGGACTTCTTCACACATTTAAAACCAAAATTTAAGTAAAAGTTAGTTTAAATTAAAATTTTGTCACTTTTTGGAGGTAATTTTCGTACTTGGAGCGAGATTTTTCTTCAGTTGCAGCTGAAACACCATCCCTCGACGTTCTCTAGTCGACCTGTAACAGAAACAAAAAATTAGCACGCGAAAATACGAAAATTTGCAAATCCAGTACAAAAAAGTTGATATACCGAGGTTAATTTCCATATGAAATTATCCTTTAAATTTATAAAGTTCTATATTTTCTTCTGCTACAAAAATACAACCAGGTGCGCATTGGTACATACGCCTTCGGTCTAGTTTCTCCGTATTGTTATCAACGTTTTTGACCCATTTTTTGGACTTCTTCACACATTTAAAACCAAAATTTAAGTAAAAGTTAGTTTAAATTAAAATTTTGTCACTTTTTGGAGGTAATTTTCGTACTTGGAGCGAGATTTTTCTTCAGTTGCAGCTGAAACACCATCCCTCGACGTTCTCTAGTCGACCTGTAACAGAAACAAAAAATTAGCACGCGAAAATACGAAAATTTGCAAATCCAGTACAAAAAAGTTGATATACCGAGGTTAATTTCCATATGAAATTATCCTTTAAATTTATAAAGTTCTATATTTTCTTCTGCTACAAAAATACAACCAGGTGCGCATTGGTACATACGCCTTCGGTCTAGTTTCTCCGTATTGTTATCAACGTTTTTGACCCATTTTTTGGACTTCTTCACACATTTAAAACCAAAATTTAAGTAAAAGTTAGTTTAAATTAAAATTTTGTCACTTTTTGGAGGTAATTTTCGTACTTGGAGCGAGATTTTTCTTCAGTTGCAGCTGAAACACCATCCCTCGACGTTCTCTAGTCGACCTGTAACAGAAACAAAAAATTAGCACGCGAAAATACGAAAATTTGCAAATCCAGTACAAAAAAGTTGATATACCGAGGTTAATTTCCATATGAAATTATCCTTTAAATTTATAAAGTTCTATATTTTCTTCTGCTACAAAAATACAACCAGGTGCGCATTGGTACATACGCCTTCGGTCTAGTTTCTCCGTATTGTTATCAACGTTTTTGACCCATTTTTTGGACTTCTTCACACATTTAAAACCAAAATTTAAGTAAAAGTTAGTTTAAATTAAAATTTTGTCACTTTTTGGAGGTAATTTTCGTACTTGGAGCGAGATTTTTCTTCAGTTGCAGCTGAAACACCATCCCTCGACGTTCTCTAGTCGACCTGTAACAGAAACAAAAAATTAGCACGCGAAAATACGAAAATTTGCAAATCCAGTACAAAAAAGTTGATATACCGAGGTTAATTTCCATATGAAATTATCCTTTAAATTTATAAAGTTCTATATTTTCTTCTGCTACAAAAATACAACCAGGTGCGCATTGGTACATACGCCTTCGGTCTAGTTTCTCCGTATTGTTATCAACGTTTTTGACCCATTTTTTGGACTTCTTCACACATTTAAAACCAAAATTTAAGTAAAAGTTAGTTTAAATTAAAATTTTGTCACTTTTTGGAGGTAATTTTCGTACTTGGAGCGAGATTTTTCTTCAGTTGCAGCTGAAACACCATCCCTCGACGTTCTCTAGTCGACCTGTAACAGAAACAAAAAATTAGCACGCGAAAATACGAAAATTTGCAAATCCAGTACAAAAAAGTTGATATACCGAGGTTAATTTCCATATGAAATTATCCTTTAAATTTATAAAGTTCTATATTTTCTTCTGCTACAAAAATACAACCAGGTGCGCATTGGTACATACGCCTTCGGTCTAGTTTCTCCGTATTGTTATCAACGTTTTTGACCCATTTTTTGGACTTCTTCACACATTTAAAACCAAAATTTAAGTAAAAGTTAGTTTAAATTAAAATTTTGTCACTTTTTGGAGGTAATTTTCGTACTTGGAGCGAGATTTTTCTTCAGTTGCAGCTGAAACACCATCCCTCGACGTTCTCTAGTCGACCTGTAACAGAAACAAAAAATTAGCACGCGAAAATACGAAAATTTGCAAATCCAGTACAAAAAAGTTGATATACCGAGGTTAATTTCCATATGAAATTATCCTTTAAATTTATAAAGTTCTATATTTTCTTCTGCTACAAAAATACAACCAGGTGCGCATTGGTACATACGCCTTCGGTCTAGTTTCTCCGTATTGTTATCAACGTTTTTGACCCATTTTTTGGACTTCTTCACACATTTAAAACCAAAATTTAAGTAAAAGTTAGTTTAAATTAAAATTTTGTCACTTTTTGGAGGTAATTTTCGTACTTGGAGCGAGATTTTTCTTCAGTTGCAGCTGAAACACCATCCCTCGACGTTCTCTAGTCGACCTGTAACAGAAACAAAAAATTAGCACGCGAAAATACGAAAATTTGCAAATCCAGTACAAAAAAGTTGATATACCGAGGTTAATTTCCATATGAAATTATCCTTTAAATTTATAAAGTTCTATATTTTCTTCTGCTACAAAAATACAACCAGGTGCGCATTGGTACATACGCCTTCGGTCTAGTTTCTCCGTATTGTTATCAACGTTTTTGACCCATTTTTTGGACTTCTTCACACATTTAAAACCAAAATTTAAGTAAAAGTTAGTTTAAATTAAAATTTTGTCACTTTTTGGAGGTAATTTTCGTACTTGGAGCGAGATTTTTCTTCAGTTGCAGCTGAAACACCATCCCTCGACGTTCTCTAGTCGACCTGTAACAGAAACAAAAAATTAGCACGCGAAAATACGAAAATTTGCAAATCCAGTACAAAAAAGTTGATATACCGAGGTTAATTTCCATATGAAATTATCCTTTAAATTTATAAAGTTCTATATTTTCTTCTGCTACAAAAATACAACCAGGTGCGCATTGGTACATACGCCTTCGGTCTAGTTTCTCCGTATTGTTATCAACGTTTTTGACCCATTTTTTGGACTTCTTCACACATTTAAAACCAAAATTTAAGTAAAAGTTAGTTTAAATTAAAATTTTGTCACTTTTTGGAGGTAATTTTCGTACTTGGAGCGAGATTTTTCTTCAGTTGCAGCTGAAACACCATCCCTCGACGTTCTCTAGTCGACCTGTAACAGAAACAAAAAATTAGCACGCGAAAATACGAAAATTTGCAAATCCAGTACAAAAAAGTTGATATACCGAGGTTAATTTCCATATGAAATTATCCTTTAAATTTATAAAGTTCTATATTTTCTTCTGCTACAAAAATACAACCAGGTGCGCATTGGTACATACGCCTTCGGTCTAGTTTCTCCGTATTGTTATCAACGTTTTTGACCCATTTTTTGGACTTCTTCACACATTTAAAACCAAAATTTAAGTAAAAGTTAGTTTAAATTAAAATTTTGTCACTTTTTGGAGGTAATTTTCGTACTTGGAGCGAGATTTTTCTTCAGTTGCAGCTGAAACACCATCCCTCGACGTTCTCTAGTCGACCTGTAACAGAAACAAAAAATTAGCACGCGAAAATACGAAAATTTGCAAATCCAGTACAAAAAAGTTGATATACCGAGGTTAATTTCCATATGAAATTATCCTTTAAATTTATAAAGTTCTATATTTTCTTCTGCTACAAAAATACAACCAGGTGCGCATTGGTACATACGCCTTCGGTCTAGTTTCTCCGTATTGTTATCAACGTTTTTGACCCATTTTTTGGACTTCTTCACACATTTAAAACCAAAATTTAAGTAAAAGTTAGTTTAAATTAAAATTTTGTCACTTTTTGGAGGTAATTTTCGTACTTGGAGCGAGATTTTTCTTCAGTTGCAGCTGAAACACCATCCCTCGACGTTCTCTAGTCGACCTGTAACAGAAACAAAAAATTAGCACGCGAAAATACGAAAATTTGCAAATCCAGTACAAAAAAGTTGATATACCGAGGTTAATTTCCATATGAAATTATCCTTTAAATTTATAAAGTTCTATATTTTCTTCTGCTACAAAAATACAACCAGGTGCGCATTGGTACATACGCCTTCGGTCTAGTTTCTCCGTATTGTTATCAACGTTTTTGACCCATTTTTTGGACTTCTTCACACATTTAAAACCAAAATTTAAGTAAAAGTTAGTTTAAATTAAAATTTTGTCACTTTTTGGAGGTAATTTTCGTACTTGGAGCGAGATTTTTCTTCAGTTGCAGCTGAAACACCATCCCTCGACGTTCTCTAGTCGACCTGTAACAGAAACAAAAAATTAGCACGCGAAAATACGAAAATTTGCAAATCCAGTACAAAAAAGTTGATATACCGAGGTTAATTTCCATATGAAATTATCCTTTAAATTTATAAAGTTCTATATTTTCTTCTGCTACAAAAATACAACCAGGTGCGCATTGGTACATACGCCTTCGGTCTAGTTTCTCCGTATTGTTATCAACGTTTTTGACCCATTTTTTGGACTTCTTCACACATTTAAAACCAAAATTTAAGTAAAAGTTAGTTTAAATTAAAATTTTGTCACTTTTTGGAGGTAATTTTCGTACTTGGAGCGAGATTTTTCTTCAGTTGCAGCTGAAACACCATCCCTCGACGTTCTCTAGTCGACCTGTAACAGAAACAAAAAATTAGCACGCGAAAATACGAAAATTTGCAAATCCAGTACAAAAAAGTTGATATACCGAGGTTAATTTCCATATGAAATTATCCTTTAAATTTATAAAGTTCTATATTTTCTTCTGCTACAAAAATACAACCAGGTGCGCGCGCGGAACGCGCGCGAAAAAATTTTTTTTCAAATTGCAGCTTTAATACCCCCCCCCCTCACCCCTTCCCTCTCTGATCGTTCCTTTCACCTGATCGCTGCGGCCTATCCATTGTTTGGTATTGAGGTCCCGAGGAGGGACACGAAGGAATGGATAAGCCAAAGCCATCAAAGGCAAGGGTCCCTTCTAGACCGGAAGTCATGAGAAAGGAGGCCCTTATTCGAAGTGCGGAAGTGGCTGCTAGCGGTTCAGGGGTTAGGGGATCGACACCGACATCCGAGCCATCTTCCAGAGAGCAATCTCCTACCCCATCATCTCAGTCATCTGGAGAATCGACGGGGTCCACGACAGTGGTGTTTATGAGGGCTGCTGCAAACAAACTGTTCTTACATGCTAAAGAACAACTCGAGCAGTCTGGCAATCTGAAGAGCACGATTAAGGAGGGGGTGTTGGCTGATCTTTCGGCTATCTACGACATCGTTCTTAAATTGTGCGAGTCGAAGCAAACTTTACAGACGCAGATTGAGAAAATGAGGAGTCAAGTTCATCAGCAAATGTTAACTCAGGAAAAGGATCACACTAAGAGATTAGTCGATCTTAATAATGCCTTTACGGAGAAATTGACGAAGAAGGAGTCTGGTCCATCGCCTACTGAGATATTGGCTGAAATAAAATCCTTGCGCCAGATAGTGGTGTTCGACGTTCTTGAGGGCCAAAAAACTCAGCATCAGAAATGCCCAGCGCTGACGAACATCAATCAGCTTAAAAGCGAGATGAAGGAAGCGTGTGAGGTTATGAAAAACTGTACTCCAGCTGTACCAGCTGATACTGAGATGCTTCGAGAGGGCATACAGAGCCTAAAAGCAGCGCTGAGCGACCATAAAGTGCAGCTTGATACTGTGATGAGCACGCAAGGTATGTCCTACGCTGAGGTGGCCCGTAAACCAGTACCTCCGACGCAAAACCACGCTCTGATTGTGTCATCTTTAGACCAGGCGGACACTAGCGCGACGGTATTGGAGAAAATAAGAGGTGCAGTGGATGCGAGATCTACTGGTATACGCGTCGATATGGTACGGAGGGCGAGGGACCAGAAAGTGGTGATAGGCTGTAGAAGCCAGGAGGAAGTCCAGAAATTGCATGGTAGACTTCGAAATGAAGCAAAGGACCTTAAAGTGGAAGAGGCAAAGACTAAGGACCCATACGTCATCATCAGGGATGTTCTCTCCTTTAACACCGATGAGGATGTCGTGAAATCTCTCAAGACTCAAAATCCTCACATAACGGGGGACATCCCTGAGGCGGAATATAGGGCATCAGTAAAGTATAGACGAAGAGCGCGTAACCCTTTGGAGAGTCATATTGTCCTCCAAGTATCGCCTAAGTTATGGCAGAAGTTGACCACGGCGGGAATAGTCCATGTGGATCTGCAGCGCCGACCAGTGGCCGATCAGAGTCCGCTGCTACAATGCACGAAATGCCTTGGCTTTGGCCATGGGCGTAGATTCTGTAAGGTAGCAGCGGACTTATGCAGTCATTGTGGCGAGCCGCATCTGCGTAAAGACTGTCCAGCATGGACTGTTGGAGACGTGCCGTCATGTCGAAACTGCCGTATGGCGAAGTTGGACCGGCACGACCACAGTGCCTACGACATGGAATGCCCTACGCGACGCCGCTGGGATTCTTTAGCAAGGTCAAGTGTCGCATATTGTTAAGGGCTCTTCATTGATTCCGAATCAAAAGGGGAAGGGGTATAAGGGTAGAGTAAAAGCGACGACATGTAGTAAGATATATTACCAAAGATAGACAACGCACAAAAAGCGGCTGCCCTTACCTTACCTTGAAAACTGCACCAGTTGTGATAAATGTCCTATCTCGTTCATTAAAGGTTTATAAGACAGGCAGAAATGATGCGAAGAATCGGAAACTGCAAAAACAACAAATTTATTATTCCCCATGTAGAATTAGCACAAAAATAAAAATCATTAGGGAACTTAGTTTCGATTGAATTTAGGAAAATTTTACGGGTCATGGGGGGTTTTTCACAAAACTTTTTACAATATACATAGATTTAAACTAAAAGGCTTCACCAGAATATAATTACGATCCAGAGAAAGACGAATCAATTATCTCTAATAGTGGAATGCCCAATATATTTGGATAGGAGAGAGATGTTGTAAATAGAATCTAAAAGAGATATTAATCAACAAACACTTTATGAGGTGTTTTTGAGAGGAAGAAAGTAGGCATAAATTTTTAAAGAATTCTAATAACTGTAACGTCAAATTCGATAGAAAGAAATAAGACATGTCAAAACATCGAGGGGTGTTAGTCGGTATATATACAAATATATTATTATATGCTTTTATAATTATCGGTTTTAGTTGTGTAATGTATGTATATATAGATATATATATATATATAGGCAATATGTATTGGTGTATCGATATTCATATAATTTGTATATGAATATGTGATAGTTGAACAAATATGATCAAAACTGTGTATTTACTATATTTTTTAAAATATACCTAAATACGCAGGAATACGAATAGGAATAACTAATAATAGTACATAAATAATGAATAAGGACAATCTTAAACAGATGAGATTGTAACGGTATAGTTATTGCATATAAATGGAGTTGTATGCGAGGTTATACTTAAAAAATTAAGATAATTAAAACGTTATTATTATAGTTATTAAAATAAAGCTCAACAAAACATAATACATATGTGTGTGTTTACAAATATGAAGAGGGAAAAAAAAAAAAAAAAAAAAAAAAAAAAATGTACATATATACATATATAATTATCATAAAACATAAAAACATGAATATGCAGCTATAAACTTTTTATACAAATTATAAATAAGCACAGTTGTAGACTCATTAGTTAAAATATTGAATAAAGTAAAATATACCAATGTAAAATAATGAAAACTAAAATACATTAAACATAGGTAAAAAACAATAAAAAAAAAAAAATAAAAAAAAAACAAATAAAATTAAATAAATAAAAAAATAAAATAAAAATAAAAATATTTATATAAATAATAACTAAGCAAAATTTAAGATTCATTTGTTGCAACATCGAGTAAGTAGAAATTTACCAATGTAAAATAATTAAAGCTAAAATACATTAAATATAGGTTAATAAAACAGTAGAAAGCATGAGTGCATAAAAATCTAGATTCTTAATAAGGAACATATAATAAAATTAAAGAAGTGTTGATAAAAAGCATGGCACATGCGCAGTCGAACCCTTTGGCAAGGCCAGCATGTTTCGATTGCGGAAGTGCCATGCCATGTAGATAACAATGGCTCTGACTATTGTCAGAGGAAAAAATACGAAAAAAAAAAAAAAAAAAAAAAAAAAAAAAAAAAAAAAAAAAAAAAAACCTAACCTAACCTAACCTAACCTAACCTAACCTAACCTAACCTAACCTAACCTAACCTAACCTAACCTAACCTAACCTAACCTAACCTAACCTAACCTAACCTAACCTAACCTAACCTAACCTAACCTAACCTAACCTAACCTAACCTAACCTAACCTAACCTAACCTAACCTAACCTAACCTAACCTAACCTAACCTAACCTAACCAGTCACGCTCGAGCCGCACTCGAGAGCGCCACGTTCCAAGGCCCTTCCACGCTCGAAAAAATCGCGAAAATTGGTTTTTATCGCTTTTTATACCTTTGCGATACATCAGAAGTTGCGGAAGTGAAAGGCGCACAAGCTAGTGAAAAAATTTTTTGTTTCAGTGAAGTGCACACAAAGTTATATGTGAAAAAGTGAAATTTGTGAAAAAATTTTATACAAAAAGTGGATTATCTCACGCGTTTCAGCGGTGACCTCAATATTTTATTGTACCTCTGGGAAGGCTCCCTGGAGGTGCTCATTTTGACATACTTTGCCGATTTTTCTCGCACAGGAGTGCTGAGATATCAGCAAAAAAACAAAAGCCACGTGACCACGAGGTCGGTGACCCAGGGTCGCTGGACAAAAACGGACTTCAGGACATTTTTGGACAACACGGAGAGGACTTCGAAGCCGCTTCAAGAATTTCAGGAAGTTAAGTTTTGAACTTTTTATGGAACTTTAAAAATTTTCTTATTTTTCAAAATTCAGTAACTTTTCGTAACTATCGACAACCTATACTTTTTATTGATTATTATTGTAAACGTTCAGGTCTTCTACCTATAATAAAAAATTCAGATATTGTTAATCAACCAGTTTTTCAGATAAAAAATTTTTAAGTTTAAATTTCACAAAAGTCCGATTATCTCAAAAACGGAGAGAGTTAGGCTAAATTTGACGAGAGCTTACATAAATCTTTATTATTTCTCTACTAATCAGGTAGAGTGAAAGTAGAGCCCGACTCTAGAACAAAAAGTTTGTTTGAAAATTTTTGTTTAACGGCCCTAGAGTTGTTTTGTCTTTTTTAAGCCTTTTTTAAGTCTATTTAGGCTACCTATGGTATACGACAGACTCTTCATAGAGCAAAACTTTTTCTTGTAATTTTTGATAATTTTTATTATAGTTGTAATTATTTTAATTTCTATTTGACTTACCTGGGTACGGACGTTGGTCGACTGGTTGAAGCAGTGACTCGGGCGTCAAAATCTGAAACAGAAAACATAGAATTAGTGTAATTAGTGCATATTTGAAGTAATATTTTGGGTTTTTTCGGAATTTAAAATCAGTTTTAGCTTTTTTGTTGATTTTAAAATTATATTTAGAATCTTGAGACTCACAATTTTCACAACAGGAAGTTTCAAGTCTCTAACTCACCAGTTGGGGAGCAGGGGGTCCAGCGAACTTTGGAGTGGACGGTTTTCTGGCTATATCTGCTCAAATATAAGTTTGACAGAAAAAGTTAACTAGCCCTTTTCTGACCTTAAGGCAGCTAGAAATCATATAAAGAAAACTCCAGAGTTCCAGCTCGTCAATTGGCTGAGTTAGAATTTTTTGTTGAAAATTGGAGGGTAGTTTGACCGGGAGTAGGCCGGAGTTTACTGTTAGTTTATTTTTATTTTATTATAAATTGATTCAAATTGTATTGTTAACAGTTACAAATCTACTTTGTACGCATTTTTTATTAATAAGACTGACTCTACTTAGAGATAAAAATAATTGTCAATTTTGGAAAACTGCTAGGCTTCGTATCTTCCGAAACAAAGCTCCGATTTTGACTGGGGTTTTAAGCTTATAGAGGAATAAATTTGGAGCTTGCGGTAAGCTATTTCGTTTGACTCTATATAGAGCTAGAAACTTGTGTAGTTTATGACTTTGACTTTGAATTTACCCTCGTTTTTCAATTTTAGGCGACTATTTTAAAAGACTTAATTTCCTTTTTTACATACATTATATACATCTTATTTACAACTTATACAATTTTACTGACTAGATTTATATTATTTGTTTAACTGTGTCCCTTGACATACTTACAATGGGTTTTGGTATCCGCACGCCATCTAAAAGGGCAAGTGCCGCAAATGCTGCAGATTCCCAGAAAGCTCCTGTAGAGCAGGCAGGACCTTCACGAACATCTGAAACAAATAAAGATCTGAATGTGAGACGCAGTATCGGCGAATGGGAGGCTGGTAAAGCGGAATCGCAGGAAAAACCCGCGATTTCCAAGAAAGAGATTGACCCCCAAAGCACCAGCACCAAGCCCAAGACAATGCCGCCACAAGGCAGCATAATCACTGGACGAAAACTGTCAACAGACGCAGTAGGAAGCTCGCCTGCTAAATATATAGATAGGCTTACGGAGGCTAGAGCATGCGTAGTTAAAGCTAAATCAAACTTAGAAAAATCCAGGAATACAAAAACTGAGATCAAAACCGAGGTCCTGCACGCGATTGATAGGCTTTATCAGCTGGTCAAAGAGGTTGACAGTATAAAGGGACGCGGGAAAACTCAAACACAGACTATAACTCAGGAAGAGATAACCGTACCACCGAAAGAAATGGAACTGCAGAAAGAAAGAATGCTTAAAGAAAGTGAACTGATAAAGAAGATGGAAGAGCATGCCAGATTAATAGCAGATAGCAACGCTAAAATGGAAAAACTTTCTGAAACCATTGAAAAGCACAAGGAAGTGCAAGAGAGACTGACATACGCGAATGTTGCAGCTGTCCAACCCAAGAGGCAGCCCTATGAGCAGGTCGCGCTGCATTCGGTAGTAGTCTCCTCTAAGGACGAAAACGAGACAGGTGAAGAGGTGTTAAACCGAATCAGAGAGGCAGTAAATGCGAAGGAAGGAGGAATTAAAGTAGACAGGGTAAGAAAGGCAAAGGACAGAAAAGTAATTGTTGGTTGCAGGACTGAAGAGGAGAGACAGAAAGTTAAGGAGAAATTGCGGAAGGCGGAGTCGCACCTCAATGTTGAGGAGGTCAAAAATAAGGACCCTCTTCTGATCCTTCGGGACGTTCTTCAATATAACACGGACGAAGATGTCCTGAATGCCCTAAGGAGTCAGAACGGAAGCATGTTTACAGGCCTCAACAAAGAGGACGATAGGGCAGAGGTACGCTATAGGAAAAGAACAAGGAACACACACACGTGTCATGTTATACTTAGGGTGTCTCCCAAGATGTGGAATCGGATGGTGGAAGCAGGCGAGGTACACATTGACCTGCAAAGGATAAAAGTCGCAGATCAGACTCCTTTAGTGCAGTGCTCGCTTTGCCTAGGATACGGCCATGGTAGGCGATTCTGCAAGGAGACAGTGGAAAAGTGTAGCCACTGTGGAGGCCCCCATATGAAGGCTGACTGTGCGGACTGGCTCGCTGGAGAGGCCCCTTCTTGCTGCAATTGCAAGCATGCAAAATTGGATGAACAAAACCACAATGCTTTTAGTCAGGAGTGTGCAGTGAGAAGGAGGTGGGACGCGCTGGCTCGAGCCACGGTCGCGTATTGTTAAGGATGACACAGGCAGAAACGCAGCAACCAACAATGGAACCCCCACCAGAGAAAACCCTTACCTAGTGATTCAAGCTAACCTCCAGAGGAAGGAACTGGCAACAAGCGAACTAATGATAGAAGCCAGCAAAAGGAAGGTAGCCTTTGCGCTGCTCCAGGAGCCATATGTGGGTGGGGTTAACAGAATGAAGAACTACAGGGGATCTAGAGTCTTCCAGGTAACTAACCAAGGAGACGGGACTGTCAAAGCGGCAATTGCCGTCTTCGATAGTGACTTGGATGTCATACAGTGCCCAAAACACACCACTAACAACATCTCAGTGGTGAGGATCCGAACTAGTGCCTGGGAGATTACCGTAGTTTCATTTTATTTTGAGCCAGACCAACCCATAGGGCCATACCTGGAGCAGCTCAAGAAAATAGAAGAGGAAAGTGGATCCAGGAGAATCATAATAGGAGGGGACTCAAATGCAAAGAGCACATGGTGGGGTAGCAGAATAGTTGATCACAGAGGCAAAGACATGTCAGGAGCTCTCGAAGAAATGGGCTTGCAGGTGCTCAACGAAGGAGATACCCCCACTTTTGACACCATCAGAGGTGGGAAGGTATACACCAGCTACGTTGACATAACAGCCTGCTCGCTGGATATGCTAGACCTGGTGGACGACTGGAAGGTAGAGGACAATATAACAAGCTCTGACCACAATGGCATAACTTTTAAGATAAGATTAAAAAAGGCAACCGGAACAAACATAAAGAGGACAACCAGACTCTACAACACGAAAAAGGCCAATTGGAGTCAGTTTCATGAGAAACTGGCCCAATTATTAATAGAAAACAATATAAACAAAATAGAAATAGATAAAATTTGTAATAAAGTAGATATAGAGCAGAATATAGAAAAATACACAAATATAATAACACAAACATGCACACACACATTAGCTAAACAGAAAATAAAGGAAAAACTTACCTTGCCATGGTGGTCCAAAGAACTCGCGGAGCTGAAGAGAGAAGTCGTCACCAGGAAGCGTAGAGTCAGATGCGCAGCGCCAGTCCGAAGAGCAAAAGTTGTCGATGAGTACCTGCAAGCAAAAGAGAGATATGAGAGTGAAGCAAAAAGATCACAGATTGAAAGTTGGAAAGGGTTCTGTGGGAAGCAGGACAGGGAGGGAGTCTGGGAGGGGATCTACAGGGTTATTGGTAGGACGACAAAAAGGCAGGAGGATTTACTATTGGAGGAAAATGGGACGGTGATGAATCCTAAGAACTCTGCAAAGTTGTTGGCAGATACGTTTTACCCGGAGGACTTGGAAAAGTATGATAACGAAGACCATCGACGAACTAGAGAGACAGCGGCCCGAGTAAACGATTGGACTCATGATGAGAAGCATGACCCAGCGTTTACGATGGAAGAGCTCAAATTCACGGTGGACACTTTTAATCCTAAGAAAGCCCCGGGAGTGGACGGACTTACATCTGACATCTGCAAACACGCAATATTGCAGGAACCAGAGGTTTTCCTTGCACTGATTAACAGATGCCTGGCTCTCCAACACTTCCCTACCATCTGGAAGGAGGCCACGGTAGTTGTATTGAGGAAACCAGGGAAAGACAGTTACACAACTCCCAAATCATATAGACCAATAGGCCTGCTGCCGGTAATGGGAAAAATCTATGAGAAGCTGATCATAGGCCGTATAAAATGGTATCTCATCCCCCGAATAAGTACTCGTCAGTACGGGTTTATGCCCAAGAAGAGCACCGAAGGTTCCCTCTATGACCTGATTCAACACATTCGAAGCAAGCTCGATCGGAAGAAACTCACGACGGTTGTTTCTTTGGACATAGAGGGAGCATTCGACAGTGCCTGGTGGCCCGTTATTCGAACAAGACTGGCTGAGGAAGAGTGTCCGGTGAACTTACGAAGGGTAATGGACAGTTACCTCCAAGGTAGGAGGGTCAGAGTGCGTTACGCCGGAGAAGAGCACACAAAGGACACTTACAAGGGGTGCGTCCAGGGTTCGATTGGAGGCCCAATCTTGTGGAATGTCCTCCTGGATCCACTTCTAAGGGGTCTGGAGCAGCGTGGAGACTACTGTCAAGCATTTGCGGACGATGTCGTGCTAGTTTTTGACGGAGACAACGCGCTAGAAGTACAACGACAGGCCAATGCCACCCTCGCCTATGTTCGGGAGTGGGGTGTCAGGAACAAGTTAAAATTCGCGCCGCTTAAAACCAAAGCGATGGTTATAACGCGGAAACTGAAATACGACACACCACTTCTGAGCATGGGTGGGGTTGGCATTGAAATGTCACGACAAATCAAAATTCTTGGACTGACGATTGACGACAAGTTGACTTTTAATAATCACGTGACTAACGTTTGTAAAAAAGCTATAAACATCTATAAACAGCTATCTAGAGCCGCAAAAATTAGCTGGGGTCTCCACCCTGAAGTCGTACGACTGATTTATTCAGCCGCAGTGGAACCCGTTATCCTGTACGCGGCTGGTGCTTGGGCGCCGGCTACGAAAAAACTTGGTGTTCAAAAACAACTCAACGTAGTCCAGCGTGGGTTTGCCCAAAAGCTGAGTAGAGCATACCGCACCGTCTCCCTGAACTCGGCACTGGTGCTGTCTGGAATGCTCCCACTTGACCTTAGAGTACAGGAGGCAGCAGCCCTGTATGAGGCAAGAAGAGGGGTAATCCAGCCAGTGCTAGGAGACAGGGAGATAGAACAACTGGTGCCGTATGATCGCAGCTGGCACCCAGCTGAGCATGTGTGCCTGGAGTTCGAAACCCTGATAGATCGACAACAAGTGGACAGCCACAATCACCAAGCTGTCAGAATATTTACCGATGGCAGCAGGATTGAGGGCAAGGTCGGGGCTGCACTATCCTTTTGGGATGGTGAAGCCGAGATCAAAGCCCTCAAGCTAAAGCTGTCGGCACATTGCACGGTCTATCAGGCCGAGCTCCTGGCCATATGCAAAGCAACGAGGGAAATCCTTAAACGCTCGGAGATAAGCTTTGGAATCTACAGTGACTCTAGATCAGCATTAGAGACAGTCATAAACCAAAGCTCCCTCCATCCCTTAGCAGTGGAAGTCCGAGACCATCTAAGGACCATTCGACTCCAGAATAAAGAAGTGTCTTTATTTTGGGTCAAAGCACATGCGGGTTTGGAGGGAAACGAACGAGCGGATGAGTTGGCAAAAGAGGCGGCCTTAAACACCAGAAGAAAGCCTGACTATGACCTGTGCCCCATCTCATTCGTCAAGCGACAAACCCGTATGGAATCGCTTGAGGAATGGAATCGGAGGTACAAGTCAGGTGAAACAGCCGCAATTACCAAGCTATTCTTTCCAGATGCAGCAGAAGCGTACAGGGTAATTCGGAAATTCGAGGCAACAAGCCTAATGACTCAGGTGATGACGGGTCACGGTGGGTTCTCCGAATACTTGTTCCGTTTCAAGTGTAAGGAGGACCCATCGTGTATCTGTGAGCCTGGTGTAAGCGAAACCGCAATGCACGTTCTACTGGAATGCCCCCTATACGCCTATAGAAGATACGAAGCTGAGCAGCTACTTAATTGTGACCTTACAGTCGAAAACTTAAGCGGTATCATGGCAGACAAGGAATTGAGAGAGAATTTTGTCAAATATTGTGAAGAAATTGTTAAAAAGGTATTGTTAAGAAATAAGTAGTTAAATAATTTATGATGAATATATATTATTGAATATATAGATCATGCATATATGTAAATCAGTGTAAGAAATAAAAAGGCAGTAATAGCTCTACAATTTTAATAAAATAGGCCATTATGTAAGAATAAAATAAACATGTAATCCAAGCAGTAAAAGAAAATAACTATGTGTTAGAATAAGTAAATAATAAGCAGTTAGATAAATTTGTGATGAATATATATTACTGAATATATAGATCATGCATAAATATAAATAAGTGTACTAAATAAATAGAATTAATAGCTCTATAGTTTATATATGATAATTAAAATAAGTAAATATATTATAAAAAACATGTAACTCAAATATAAATAGAAACATAAGTATGTCTATGAATAAGTAAAATAGATTGTTTAAGCCAAAAAACCCATAAAGGGTCTTTTATCCCAAGGGATAACGTTTTCAAATAAAGAACCCCGCATTTATCCTTTTACGAAAATAAGGTCTCTGATAACGTCAGAGGAGTTAGTCTCTACGTAGTGCCATTTTGAGATGGTGGTATGGGTAGGAAAAAAAAAAAAAAAAAAAAAAAAAAAAAACCTAACCTAACCTAACCTAACCTAACCTAACCTAACCTAACCTAACCTAACCTAACCTAACCTAACCTTTAACAGACATGTGGCGCACACCTGCTGCAAGGCCTTGAACCTCTATAAACAGCTCTCAAGGGCCGCTAAGATCCATTGGGGACTTCAACCAGCGATAATCAGGACGATATATACAGCGGTGGTTGAACCCGTCATTATGTATGCGGCTAGTGCATGGGCACCTGCAACAAATAAAATAAGCGTTAGGAAGCAGTTTGATGTGGTGCAGCGTGGGTTTGTTCAGAAAATTATAAAGGCCTACAGGACGGTGTCACTCAGCTCGGCACTATTGCTTGCTGGGTTGCTTCCATTGGACATAAGAGTCCGGGAAGCAGCCTCACTTTATGAGGTAAAGAAAGGTTTTTCGCAGCAAGTAATAGGAGATCGAGAAGTGGAGGTACCAACGCCCTTTGAGGACATGCCGCACCCCGCGCAGCGAGCTACATCAAAATTTATTAGCCTTATAGACGGTGCAGCATTAGAACAGCACTACAACATCAATGGCCTAAATATATTCACCGACGGCAGCAAAATTGAGGGGAAAGTCGGCGCGGCATTATCCATTTGGTATAATGGTGCGGAGATAAGTACCCAAAAATTGAAGCTCGATCAATGCTGCACCGTCTATCAGGCCGAGTTGTTGGCCATGTATGAAGCGACAAACCAAGCTCTACGAAGCAAAGTGTCAAGTAGCAATATTTACTGTGATTCGCGGTCCGCTCTCGAAACGGTTGTAAATAACGCATCTCCCCACCCTCTAGCAGTCAAAACAAGGGCAAACATTAACAAGATAAGTGCAAAAAATGGTTCTTTGCAACTATTTTGGATAAAAGCACATGCGGGGTTACAGGGCAATGAGAGAGCGGACGAACTGGCAAAAAGTGCAGCACTTCGTTGTAAAACCAGACCAGACTATGATTACTGCCCGGTTTCATTCGTCAAGCGACAAATCCGACTGGGGTCGCTTGACGAATGGAATCGGAGGTATCAGAGTGGGGAAACTGCTTCTACAACGAAGTGTTACTTTCCAGATGCCATTAAAGCTTACCATATATTGTTAAAGATAACCTTGGAGCCAATTATCGTCCAAGTAATGACGGGACATGGCGGATTCTCCTCGTACTTACATCGTTTTAAGTGCAAGGATAATCCGTCATGTGTTTGTGACCCGCAAGTAGAAGAGAGTGCATTACACATAATATTAGAATGTCCAATCTACGGGAGGCAAAGGTTTGAAACAGAAATTGAAATCGGTATAGAAATAAATAAAAACAACTTGCATAAAATAATAGAAAATAAGGAAAGTAGATGTATTTTTATGGAATTTTGTAAGAACATAGCAAGAAAAGTAGTATATAAAAATAAGTAGTAATATTGGAAAAACTATCATATATTTAATATAATATATAATAATGTACCCATACAAAACAGTAGCATAAATTAAATAGATATAAAACAATGTATTTGCATAGTTATAAGGACTAATAGTATATAAGAGAAGTCGTATGTAAGTAATTTATGTAAAATTTTGGATTTTGGATTAAGGAAAATTAAAGGAAAACCTGTGCCCCTCCTTTTCCCACTTAAATAGTATAGAAGATAATAAGTATAGACTACATTAAATTGTCAATTTTAAAAAAAGTAAATGTACTCACCTGTACTGTGAAATCCCTAAGTGGGCGAGAAAACAAATAAAACGAGTAGAATAAGACCATAGAATGAGAAAGTCTCTGATACTGTCAGAGGAACATCGTAGAGCCATTTCGAGATGGCAAAAAAAAAAAAAAAAAAAAAAAAAAAAAAAAAAAAAAACCTAACCTAACCTAACCTAACCTAACCTAACCTAACCTAACCTAACCTAACCTAACCTAACCTAACCTAACCTAACCTAACCTAACCTAACCTAACCTAACCTTCTGCAAAAAGCAAGATAGGGAAGGGATGTGGGAGGGAATATACCGGGTGATTGGGAGGACAACCAGAAGGCAAGAAGACCTGCCCCTGGTTAAGGAAGGAAAGCTACTAAGCTCTAGAGAATCTGCCGAATTGTTAGCCGGGACATTCTACCCAGACGATGAGGAGGAAAGCGATAATAGCCATCATCAGCATATAAGAATAAAAGCCGACCAAGTAAATGGCTGGGAGCATATTACACACCATGACCCACCATTTACCCCTGAAGAGGTGAAAGCAGCGATGAACGGCTTTAACCCGAAAAAATCCCCGGGCTCGGATGGTCTGACGGCAGATATATGTAAGCACGCGATAACGCAGGACCCGGAATTGTACCTATCACTGGCCAACAAATGCCTAGAACATGGACACTTCCCCAACATTTGGAAAGAGGCGACCGTGGTAGTACTCCGGAAACCTGGGAAGGTGAGCTACACGGAAGTCAAATCTTACAGGCCGATAGGGTTGTTACCAGTGATGGGTAAAATTCTGGAGAAAATGATCGTGAATCGGATAAAGTGGCACATATTCCCAAACATGAGTGCCTGCCAATACGGGTTCATGCCAAGACGGAGCACGGAAGACTCCCTCTATGTCCTCATACACCACATACGCGCTAAATTAAACCAGAAAAAACTTGTCACAGTAGTATCATTGGATATAGAGGGAGCCTTTGACAGTGCATGGTGGCCTGCCATAAGGACACGTTTGGCGGAGGAAAACTGTCCCATAAACCTACGGAGGCTCATTGATAGTTACCTTAAGAATAGGCAGGTAAAAGTTAGGTACGCGGGTGAGGAGATAAATAGAACTACCAAAAAGGGCTGTGTCCAAGGGTCCATTGGAGGACCAATTCTATGGAATTTAATCCTCGACCCATTGCTCAAAGGTCTTTTGCAAAGGGGAGACTACTGCCAAGCGTTCGCCGACGATGTTGTGCTCGTGTTTGATGGAGAAACGGCACTGAAAGTGGAACAGCAAGCAAATGCCGCACTCGCTTATGTTCAGGGTTGGGGTGTCGCGAACAAACTTAAGTTCGCTCCGCAAAAGACAAACGCGATGCTAATAACTAGAAAACTTAAACATGACACA
This sequence comes from Epirrita christyi, assembly GCA_951392215.1. NCBI lineage: Eukaryota > Metazoa > Arthropoda > Insecta > Lepidoptera > Geometridae > Epirrita > Epirrita christyi. The sequence continues at coordinate 16,875,395 of OX595841.1, read as the reverse complement.
CCAAGACTGAGCATGGGCGGGATCGGCATTTGCATGTCAGATGAGATCAGGATCTTGGGGCTCACGATAGACAACAAGCTCACGTTCAATAGCCACGCAGCAAATGTGTGCAAAAAGGCATTGAACGTGTACAAGAGTCTGTCGAGAGCTGCCAAGATCAGCTGGGGTCTCCACCCAGAGGTGATTCGCACGATCTACATGGCAGTAGTTGAACCAATTATCATGTATGCAGCTAGTGCATGGGCACCGGCAGCTAAAAAATTGGGCATACAGCGACAGTTAAATGCTGTCCAGAGGGGCTTTGCACAAAAGATGTGTAAGTCCTACCGAACCGTCTCTCTAAACTCGGCACTAGTTCTGGCTGGCATTCTGCCACTCGATCTCCGAATACAGGAGGCAGCAGCCCTGTATGAGACAAAGAGAGGAGTCCCCCGGCCAGAACTAGGAGACAGAGAGATGGAGAAAATGGCAGCACTGACCGAATTCCCCCACCCGGCGGAGCATATGGCCTTGGAGTTCGTATGCCTGGAGGACCAAGAGCAAGTGGACATTCACAGCGGTTACGCAGTCCGAATGTTCACGGACGGCAGTAAAATTGAGGGCAAGGTCGGAGCAGCATTATCCGTATGGAATAATTCTGCCGAGACCAAAGCCCACAAATTGAAACTGTCGTCCCACTGCACCGTCTACCAGGCAGAATTGCTGGCCATATGCAAAGCCACGAGGGAAATCCTGAAGAGCCCACAAACAAGCTTCGGTATCTATAGTGATTCGAGATCCTCACTTGAGGCTATCACGAATCATGCCTCGATACACCCTTTAGCGAACGAAACAAGGAAAAACCTACGAGCTGCAAAAAACCAAAATAAAACTGTGTTTTTATTTTGGATAAAAGCGCACGCAGGCCTAGAGGGCAATGAGAGGGCAGACATGCTAGCAAAGGACGCAGCCCTTAAAATAAAAACCAAACCTGACTACGAGCACTGTCCGGCCTCGTATATCAAAAGGCAGATTAGGCAGGAAACACTGGTTGAATGGGGACATAGGTATGAAACGGGTGACACAGCAGCAATAACAAAACTCTTCTTCCCCGACGCGATAACCGCCTATAAAACAGTCAGGCAAGTAGAGCCAACTGGAGTGATGACACAAATCATGACGGGGCACGGTGGGTTCTCAGAATACTTGGCACGTTTCAAGTGTAAGGAGAACCCATCGTGCACCTGTGAACCAGGTAAACCAGAGAGTGTGCAACACATACTATTTGAGTGCCCCATTTTCGGTAGAGAAAGGTACGAGACTGAGCAGGAGTTAAATGTAGCTTTGACACCAGTTAGCATTAGTGAGTGTTTGAGTAATAAAAAACTAAGAAAGCGGTTTTTGAACTATTGTAGTAATGTAGCGAATAAGGTTATAAATAGAAACAAGGATAGATAAGTTTGTTGAATATGTATATTAA
>OX595841.1:16736436-16871436 GCA_951392215.1 Epirrita christyi | reverse complement strand
CGGACCGAACAAGCAGGGCCTTCACAGCCGGGAGATGAACTGGCGCAGACTTCGAATGTAAGACGGAGTGTTGGAGAATGGGAACTTGTCAGGAAGAGAAGATCCACCTCGCAACAACCAAAAACTCTTACTCCGACCCCACCGAGGAAAGCTGCCCCAGTAGCCCTTCCTAGACCAAAACCGTCGACCTTGTCGTCGCAAGAAGGCAAGCTAGCAGTACGTAGACTGCCGATAGGAGTTCCTGGAAGCCCGCCTAAACCAGAGAAATTCCCTAACAAGACAGCGGAGGCTAAAGCCTGTCTCATAAAAGCCAAGACCAATCTCGAACTCTCGAGGAACTTGAAAACCGACATCAAATCGAATGTCTTACAGGCAATTGACCGACTTTTTGAGTTGGTCAAGGAATCTGAGGGCAAAAAAGCTCAGGAAAAGACCCAATTAACAGAGCAAAAATCAAGTCATAGGGAGTATGAGAAGAATCATAACAATCCCACCCCTCGAAGAGAAGACGATGAGCTTCTTAGACGTCTCGACGAGCATGACAACCTGATCAAGGAAAATATTGCGAAAATGGCAGGACTTACGATGACGCTAGAAAACCACAAAAAATCTTTGGAGGCGTCAACGTACGCGAGTGTGGCTTCGGCGCCCTTTAGGAGGCAGCCTACTGAACACACTACGCTACACTCTGTTGTCGTTACCGCCAGGGACGAAACGGAAACCGGGGAGGAGGTTTTGAGTAGACTAAGAAAGGCTGTAAATGCGAGAGAAGGAGGAGTGACAGTAGAAAAGATAAGGAAGGCGAAGGACAGGAAAGTTATAGTTGGTTTCAAAACAGAAGAGGAAAGGCAAAAGGTAAAAGACAGAATAGAAGCATCGGGAGAACACCTCATTGTTGAGGATATTAAGAACAAGGATCCCCTGGTCATCCTCAGAGATGTATTGCAGTATAACAAAGACGAAGAAATTATTGAAATGTTGAGAAATCAAAATAAAGGCATATTTCAAGATCTGGATAAGAAACAGGACAAGATGGAAATAGCATATAAACGACGCACAAGGAACCCCTATGCAAGCCACGTTGTAATGCGGGTGTCTCCCATTATATGGCAGCGGATGACGGAAGCGGAAGCTGTGCGCATTGACCTGCAGAGGATCAAAGTGGCAGACCAGTCGCCACTGGTCCAATGCTCGCTCTGCCTTGGGTATGGGCACGGCCGCCGTTTCTGCAAAGAAACACTGGAAAAGTGCAGCCACTGCGGAGGTCCTCACCTAAAAACACAGTGCGCGGACTGGCTCGCGGGAGAAACAGCAGCGTGCTGCAACTGCTCACACGCAAAGATGGAAAAAGTTGATCACAACGCCTTTAGCATGGAGTGCCCCATAAGACGGAAATGGGATGCACTGGCGAGAACCACGGTTGCGTATTGCTGAGGTGGCACCTGGTGTTAATCCTGTATCAGCCAACACGAGGCCATACTTCGTAGCCCAAGCGAATTTGCAGCGAAAGGAACTAGCGACAGATGAGATCATGCTTGAGGCTCACAATAAGAAGATGGCCTTCGCTTTGCTACAGGAGCCTTATATCGGAAGGATGGGTCGAATGAAGGACTACAGAGGGGTGAGAATATTCCAAAGCATGAAACCAGGTGACGGTCCAGTCAAAGCCGCAATTGCGGTCTTTGACTCCGATCTGGACGTTATCCAGTGTCCTGAGTTTACCACGCCCAATATCTCAGTGGTCAAGATTCGGACGAGTGCGTGGGAAATTTTCGTTGTGTCCTTCTATTTCGAACCAGACCCGGAACATATAGAGCCATACCTTGGACAGCTGAACAGGATTGGTAAAGAGTTCAGCCAAAACATCCTTATGGGTGGCGACTCAAATGCCAAGAGCAGCTGGTGGGGCAGCCCTATCGTGGACGATAGGGGGGAAGCTATGGCAGGAGCCTTGGAGGATTTGGGTTTGCAGGTTCTCAACGACAACACCACCCCTACCTTTTTCACAGTCAGGGGTGAAAAAACATACAGTAGTTTCATAGACGTGACGGCCTGCGCGACGGAGTTGCTAAACCTGGTGGAAGACTGGTGCGTCGATGAGGGCATGACGAGCTCGGACCATAACACCATTCTTTTTAAAATTAAAATGATCAGATCAAAGGGTATAAACATAAGTAGAAGCACAAGAATATACAATAGCAGAAAAGCAAATTGGAACCACTTTCATTTGAAAATGACCCAATTGCTCGAAGAAAATAAAATGAATAGCACGAATTTCGACAACGTAACAGACATAACTAAATTAGAAAATAAAATAAATACATATATAAACCTAATCATAAAAGCTAGTAATAGTAGTATTCCTAAAATTAATGTAAAGAATGGTGTTAACTTACCTTGGTGGTCCGAGGAGCTCGCTGCGCTGAAGAACGATGTCGCCACCAGGAAACGCAGAATCCGCTGGGCTGCGAAGGTCCGAAGAAAGAAGGTTGTTGCTGAGTACCTGCAATCAAAAGAAAAGTATGAATTAGAAGCAAAGAAGGCACAAATAGGTAGTTGGAAGGCTTTTTGCAAAAAACAAGACAGAGAAGGAATGTGGGAGGGGATTTACCGAGTCATCGGGCGAACAACAAAAAGACACGAAGACCTGCCACTTGTCATGAACGGCAAGGTACTTAGCCCAAAAGGGTCGGCGGCGGTGTTAGCGGAAACGTTTTACCCGATGGATAAAAAAGAGGATGACACCGCAGAACAAAAGCGCATGAGGGAAGAAGCTGAACAAGTAAATGGATCGGAACATGATATAGACCATGATCCACCATTTACCTTTCCAGAACTTATGGCAGCGGTTGAATCCTTCAATCCCAAAAAAGCTCCAGGATCCGATGGCCTAACTGCAGACATCTGCAAGCGAGCAATATACCGGGACCCAGGAATTTTCCTATCATTGGCAAATAGGTGTTTGGAGCTGGGTCACTTCCCGAACTCATGGAAAGAAGCAACAGTCGTAATTTTGCGAAAACCGGGTAAGGAGAGTTACACAGATCCAAAATCCTATAGACCAATTGGACTTTTGCCAGTGATGGGAAAGATCCTGGAGAAAATGGTTGTTGCCCGAATAAAATGGCACATTCTCCCTAGGCTGAGTTCTCGCCAATATGGCTTCATGCCACAACGAAGTACGGAAGACTCCCTCTATGACCTGGTTGAACAAATACGCGAAAAGCTGAGACAGAAAAAGTTAATTACATTAGTATCGCTGGACATAGAGGGAGCCTTTGACTGTGCATGGTGGCCAGCCATTAGGCTGAGACTAGCTGAGGAGAGGTGTCCAATTAACGTCAGAAGGGTCATTGACAGTTACCTGACCAACAGAAGGGTAAGAGTGAGATACGCCGGCGAGGAGGTGATAAAAGACACTACAAAAGGCTGCGTGCAGGGATCGATCGGTGGCCCGATACTCTGGAATATCCTCCTAGACACGCTACTGAAAGGGTTGCAACGCCGTGGAGACTACGGGCAAGCGTTTGCTGACGATGTGGTGTTGCTGTTCGATGGAGACACAGCAGTGGAGGTACAACGGCGTGCAAATGACGCCCTTGCCTATGTTCAGGAGTGGGGTATCAAACACAAACTGAAGTTCGCACCGCACAAAACTAAAGCTATGCTTTTGACGCGGAAACTTAAATTTGATACTCCACATCTGAAGATGGGCGGGGTCGACATTGCAATGTCAAAAGAAATTAAGCTACTGGGGCTCTGGATAGATGACAAACTGACGTTTAACACCCATGCCGCTGAAGTTTGCAGGAAGGCGTTAAACATATACAAACAGCTATCCAGAGCCGCCAGGATTAGCTGGGGCCTCCACCCTGAGGTGATTCGAACCATATATATGGCGGTGGTGGAACCGGTGGTTTCGTATGCAGCTAGTGTCTGGGCTCCAGCGACCAAAAAGTTACGCATACAAAAGCAACTGAACGCGGTTCAAAGGGGTTTCGCACAGAAACTGTGTAAAGCCTATCGCACGGTCTCCCTAAACTCAGGACTGGTGCTGGCTGGGATACTACCTCTTGACCTCAGAATTCAGGAAGCAGCTACCCTGTATGAGGTTAAGAGGGGGGTGCCACAGCCAGTACTAGGAGATAGGGTGATCGAGCGCAGAATTGCGTTCGCAAAAACTCTCCATCCGGCGGACCATATGACCCTCCAATTCGTTTGCCTGAATGACGAGCAAGATGTGGCCACTAACAGTACACAGGCAGTACAAATTTTCACGGACGGTAGCAAAATTGAAGGCAAGGTTGGAGCATCATTGTCCTTTTGGAGCAATGGTGCCGAAATCAAATGCCTAAAGTTGAAACTGCCGTCCCACTGCTCAGTCTACCAGGCCGAATTGTTGGCAATATGTAGGGCAACGAGTGAGATTTTGAAGAGGCCGGAACTAACGTTTGGAATCTTTACCGACTCAAGGTCGTCGCTGGACACAATAGTAAGATACTGCTCTCTCCATCCCCTCGCAGTCCAAGCACGCTGCAATCTTAAAGATTGTGAAGTTCAAAATAAGAGAGTCCAATTGTTTTGGATAAAGGCACATGCGGGGCACGATGCGAATGAGAGAGCAGATCAGCTTGCGAAAGACGCAGCCCTTAAATTAAAGACACGACCAGATTATGACCTGTGCCCGGTCTCATTCGTCAAGCGCCAAATCCGTATGGATACGCTTGACGAATGGAACCGGAGGTATAGATCTGGAGACACCGCTGCTGTCACTAAAATGTTCCTACCAGATGCGATCCAATCTTTCAAAATAATAAGAAAATTAACACCAAATGGCCGACTAACACAATTGATGACAGGGCATGGTGGTTTTTCCGAGTACCTGCATCGATTTAAATGCAAAGAAAACCCATCCTGCATATGTGAGCCTGGAACAATAGAAACCGTACAGCACATACTGCTGGAATGTCCTGTCCACGGCATTGCACGATATAACTTAGAACAAAGACTAGGAATAAAATTGACATGTGAAAATATATGTGAAATTATAAGAGACGACTTGTGTAGAGATATATTTATAGAATACTGTATGGGAATAGTTAATAAAGTGATAGATAGAAATAAAACGAGATAAATAAGTATGTTGTAATATATATATAGGAAAATATATATAAAATCAGCATCAAATAAAATGTTGTGAAAAATGTGACATAAATACGAAATAAGAAAAGAAGCTGTAAAAAGTCTCTGATCACCATGTCAGGGGAATCAAGCAAAGGGAGGAGGTTTTAGTCCGTAGGTCACCGGGAAACTGGTGGAGTCGGACATATCCGCGAGGAATCCATGAGGATTTCCTCCTCCCTAAAGCAAAAAAAAAAAAAAAAAAACCTAACCTAACCTAACCTAACCTAACCTAACCTAACCTAACCTAACCTAACCTAACCTAACCTAACCTAACCTAACCTAACCTAACCTAACCTAACCTAACCTAACCTAACCTAACCTAACCTAACCTAACCTAACCTAACCTAACCTAACCTAACCTAACCTAACCTAACCTAACCTAACCTAACCTAACCTAACCTAACCTAACCTAACCTAACCTAACCTAACCTAACCTAACCTAACCTAACCTAACCTAACCTAACCTAACCTAACCTAACCTAACCTAACCTAACCTAACCTAACCTAACCTAACCTAACCTAACCTAACCTAACCTAACCTAACCTAACCTAACCTAACCTAACCTAACCTAACCTAACCTAACCTAACCTAACCTAACCTAACCTAACCTAACCTAACCTAACCTAACCTAACCTAACCTAACCTAACCTAACCTAACCTAACCTAACCTAACCTAACCTAACCTAACCTAACCTAACCTAACCTAACCTAACCTAACCTAACCTAACCTAACCTAACCTAACCTAACCTAACCTAACCTAACCTAACCTAACCTAACCTAACCTAACCTTTTTTTTTTTTTTTTTTTTTTTTTTTTTTTTTTTTTTTTTTTTTTTTTAACGTGAGGAAATGCATTTACGCATCCCCGCCCGCTGGGAAGCGGACAGGGTATGTCGGACTCGCCTAAAGACGGCCCTACCGACTAAAACCTCACGGGTGTCCCTCTTCCACGATAGTAGACAGGGCCGCGGGTCCGTTTTCACACTCCACGCAGCCCCATCCACCGACGTCCGCCTTAATACACAAGGCGGACCCGCCTTGGGAGGGTATGAGCCCCCCATTCGGCTCCGGCGACGCGCACGGGACATCCATCCAGCGCGTCACCCCACACTCTCGGAGGGCCTTTACTCTAGGGAGCGACGGGTGCCCCAACATCCATCGCCCCAGGCCCTCCAAGCGGAGACGGAGTGCGAGCTCTACTAGCTCGCCTCCGTGTCCGCGTCCTCCGGAGCGGGAGAGCGAGAGAACTTTTCTCCCTCTCACGCTCCTCTTCCTCCCTCTGCGACATCACAACCTCGCAGAAGGAGACCACCGCATCCCAAGACCCCTCGTCTTGGACCATCTTAACCAAGATGGTCGGCAACGAGAGGTCTGCTCCTACGACCGCGACCAGAGCTTGTCGCGGTCCATCCACACCGGAGCATGCCTCCAGCACGTGCTGCGCCGTCTCCTCTGCGCAGCCGCACTGGTGGCATACCGGGGAAGCTTCCCTTCGGGCAACGCGACACAGGTACCTCCCGAGGCAACCATGCCCCGAGAGGATCTGCGTCAGCCGGAAGGAAAGCGCCCCGTGCTCCCGGTTCACCCACTCGCTCAGAATGGGCTGCACCGCCTCCAACATCCTACATGCCCCAACACCCCGACGGGGGTTCGCTAGGGCCAGCCGCCTGCTCCACGACTCCAGGGCCTCTTCCCTGGCGTCCACACGCCACTGCAGGACCTCCCGCGCCACCGGCCGAAGGTCCTCCTCGCGGGCTCGCCTCCTCCGCCAATAGACCGAGGACAGAACCTCGGCCTCAAGGTCCCAAGGAAGCGAGCCCGCGAGGGCACATGCCACCTCATGTGAAAGTGTCCGGTAGCCCCGACACACTCTCACCGCCATGACCCTCTGGGCCCTGTGTAGCACGGCGGTCTCCCTCGAGTTAATCGAGCCCGCCCACACAGGTGCACCATAGAGGGCCATCGAGCGCACCACCGCCATATACAGGCGGCGGCAGCTCGCTCCTCCGCCTCCGAGGTTCGGAAGGAGGCGGCCTAAAGAGGCGGCCGTCCTTACGAGCCTCGGGGCCAACTCCTCCAGGTGGGGGCCGAATCTCCATCTGCTGTGCAGTACAACGCCGAGATACTTCAGCGTCGACCGGACAGCGATGGAGACACCCCCCACCATTATGCTGCAGCCCGCAGGTGGCGCCCTCCGAGGACCATAAAAGCAAATGGCCTCGGATTTACTGAGCGCCACCTCCAGGCCCAGAGCGCCACCTCCAGGCCCAGCCGCCGAATCCTGGCCACCACCGCAGCTACCCCAGCGGTGGCCAGTAGGGACGCCTCTCTGTAGGTCGTCCCCCGGGCGGTAACCAAGGTGTCGTCAGCGTAGCAGACTACGTCGACGCCATCGAGGTTAGCGGCCCGCAGCACCCAGTTGTACCCGATGTTCCAAAGCAGGGGACCCATTACGGACCCCTGTGGAACACCGCGTGCAACCGGGCTTCGGCCCTCTCCGTTCATCGTCGGGTAGACTACCTCCCTATCAGAGAGATAGTCCCCGACGAGGCGTTGTAGGTACTGGGGCACCCTATGGTACTCCAGTGCCGCCAGGATCGTGGTCCACGGCAGGGTGTTGAATGCGTTGGCGATGTCAAGTGATACCGCCAGCAACACCCCGCCCCTGGAGCACGCATCCTCGGAGAGGTCTCGGACGTAGGCAATGGCATCTACCGTCGATCGACCTCTCCTGAACCCGAACTGAGCATCAGCCAAGTCGGGTCCAACCTCCTCTAGGTGTTTGACAAGGCGGGCAGCTACAACTCTTTCGAGGAGCTTGCCCGCCTCGTCAAGCAGCACAATTGGGCGATAGCCCCCGGGCTCATCGGCTGGGCGTCCCTCCTTCCGGAGCAGGACGAGCCGGCCGGCCTTCCACCGCATGGGGAACCTCCCCTCCCGCATACAGCGATCGAAGAGGTCCCGAATGCGGGGCGCTAGATGTTCTTGGGCGAGGGCCCACGCGCGACCAGGGATCCCATCTGGTCCCGGCGCCGTGTTCTTGGCCCTCATCCTTAGGACCGCTGCGCCCAACTCTCCTTCAGAGGTCTGCGGCACCTCCTCCTCCTCTGCCGCTACCTCGGCCGCCCCTTGAGGCGCAACCATAGTGGGAGGGATGAAATCGGTTCCCGGGCTACCCGGAAACAATCCCTCAACCACCCGCTGGAGGACCGGAGGCTGCAGAGTGCTGGTGATGGGGGGGGCCCATGGGCGAAGCTTCTGCCTCGCTAGCCTGTAGGGCCTGCCCCATGGGTCCCGCTCCAGGGACTCCAGCAGCTGCAGCCAGGCCTCCGCCTTCGCCTCAGAAATGGCTAGGCGGAGGGCCTTGGACGCCTCTCTATACAAGGCATAGAGGGCGTCCGCTTCGGTCTCAAGCTGTCGCCTCCTTCGTCGATACCGCTGGTATTCCCGACGTTGGGCCACACAGCGACGCCGCAACTCGGCAATTCGTTCAGACCACCAGTAGACCTGGCGGCGGAGATGCGGTGTCCCCGCACGGGGCATGGCGGCGTCACAGACGTGCGCCATTGCCCCGCACAGGGCGTCAGCCTCCGCCTGCAGGTCCACCGGCTCCAAGGGAGGGGCGTTCCATGACTGGACTAAGGCCGCCTCCCTCAGCACGTCCCGTTCGAGCCGGCCGAGCACCCACCGCGGACCGACCGCCGAAGGCGGGGGGGCCCGTACTACTGTTGAGGATGGGGAGACGCTAAACCGAGCATACCTATGGTCAGATAGCGTCTCCTCATCCGTTAAAACCTGCCAGTCCCGAACACGCGGTGCGATCTCGGGGGTGGCGAACGCGATGTCTATCACCGATCCGCCATCCCGACGCACACACGTGTTCGTGGAACCCCTGTTTAAAACACAGAGGCTCGTCCCTACCAGCCACTCCTCAACAGCTGCGCCCCTTGCGTCCGTCCTCGAAGATCCCCACGCCAGTGATTTGGCGTTGAGATCTCCGACGACGAGCACCTAACCTAACCTAACCTAACCTAACCTAACCTAACCTAACCTAACCTAACCTAACCTAACCTAACCTAACCTAACCTAACCTAACCTAACCTAACCTTTTTTTTTTTTTTTTTTTTTTTTTTTTTTTTCGTGAGGAAATGCATTTACGCATCCCCACCCACCCGAGGGAAGCGGGCAGGGTATGTCGGACTCGCCTAAGAACCGCCCTACCGACTAAAACCTCACGGTGTTCCTTCTCCGCCGCTTGTGGCGGGAACACGGGAACGCTTTCGCACACCTCCGCGAACCCGCCGCGGCCGTCCGTCGCCGGACCCTCCTCAGGGGCTCCGCCCCGTTACGACACCCAGAACAACCATGGCGTGCCGTAACCACATCCTCGGGGACCCAACCAGCAAAATGAGCGCCCAGCCATCCCCGTGACTGAACGCTCGAGGTCCCCCTGCGACGGGTCTGATGAGTGGCCCCATCGCCTGCCACTTCGGCCGCAGAGGATAGGGAGAGCGGCAACGACACACCGACACTCCTCTTCCACTGCGGCCCCACCGCGTCCGCCATCAAACGGTGGCGACCCCGTCAAGGCCGCGGAAGGCAGGGAAAGCGGCAACGCAACACCGGCAGTCCTCTCCCGCCGCGGCCTCCATCCTTCAGCCGCGATGCCACCCATACGGCACCGCGGCCCACCTCAGTCACGATGGCGCCCACACACCACCACCACCTACTTTTACCGCTCCATATTGGGCTTGGAGGCAAAGCCCAAGGAGCGGTCCACCTCTGGTTCCTCTTCGCTTCACCGTGGTAGACCAAGCCACGGTTACTGAGCCCCCCCGCCACGCCAAGGCGGGAACCCTCGGGGGGGAAACCTAACCTAACCTAACCTAACCTAACCTAACCTAACCTAACCTAACCTAACCTAACCTAACCTAACCTAACCTAACCTAACCTAACCTAACCTAACCTAACCTAACTTAACCTTAACCTAACCTAACCTAACCTAACCTAACCTTAACCTAACCTAACCTAACCCTAACCTAACCTAACCTTAACTTAACCTAACCTAACCTAACCTTAACCTAACTCAGGGCAAAGGTCAAAGGTCAAGGTCAAAGGTCAATGTCAAAGGTCACTCAAAGTCACTCCAAGGTCAAAGGTCAAGTCCCAAGGTCACTCAAGGTCAAAGGTCACTGTCAAGGTCACCGGTTCCGCGTGGTTCCCCCCACCCTAATACTCCCACATCCCCCCGGTCCCGAATGTATGTTTTGGCATTTTTTTTTTTTTTTTTTTTTCCGAGGTGGAGCCGTGATTCGACAAATTTACCTTGAACCCTGTGGCACCCCCATGACAATAGTCGATCCTGAAGACCTTTCACCACCAACATCAACTTTTTGGACCCTATTAGATAAGTAAGAATTTACAAGATTAATTGCCTGATTTTGTATGCCATAATGTTTTAACTTGGAAATTAAAGTATCATGCCTCACGCATTCAAAAGCTTTGGACAGGTCGCAGAAAACTCCGATCGCGTCCAGCGAGTTCTCCCATGCTTCAAATATGTGTTCTAAGAGCATGGTACCAGCATCGGCTGTCGAACGACCCTTAGTAAATCCAAATTGATGACTATGAAGAAGTCCGTGGAGGTTGAAGTGTGACAATAACTGAGTAAGAATAAGTTTCTCGAAGATTTTACTTAACGCAGGCAATATAGAAATTGGCCTATAATTACCTGGATCTTTTTCGTTACCAGACTTGAACAAAGGAATTAATTTACTATGTTTCATAAGATCAGGAAAGACTCCCTCGTCAACACATCCATTGAAAATGTAGGCCATACACGGCGCAATATCAATAATTATAACACCTAACACCTTTGTAGATATTCCCCAAAGGTCTTCAGTATTTTTAATATTAAGTGACTTAAATGTCTTAACAATATCATTGGCATTAACGTTTCTGAAACTAAACGCGACCTCACACTTATCAACACTTAATTCCAATAAAGTAGATGCTCCAGAAGCAGTTGATTTTAAAGATTGAGTCACAAAATTAGGTATACTAGAGAAAAAACTATCAAAGGCATTTGCGACCTCAATATTATTTGATAATTTTGATAAGTTCTGGGAAGTCGAAGAGCTCACACAAAGGTCAATTTTAAACAAAGATGATATAATATGCGAAGATCATTTTAAAACGAATACGAAACGATTAAGCACAGGTAGATTCTGCGTTAGACTACCCTTAAGCGATAATGCTAATTGTTTAGGAGAGTCATATAATATTTTAGAAAAATTACGACTATACACCACGTACTTTACTATTCTCCTGCTGACGTTTCGTTGACCATTTTGAGGTCCTTCCTCATGAGCACCGACCGCGACCACGCTCAAAGGTCATGCGACGAGAACTAGCCTGGCTCCGTACGTGGTGTATAGTCGTAATTTTTCTAAAATGATACCAAGCCACGATAATTTCAATTCTATTGTCATATAATATGGCCAAGAAGCGCCTTCTCAATCTAGAAAAGCGATTTAGAAGAAATTCTAATTTAAAATCACACTATACAGAGTTCATTCGTGAATATGCCGAATTAGGCCACTTATCCGAATCCACTAATGCGATGCCGACTACAGGTTATTTCCGGTGTCATCATGCTGTTTTCCGAGAGGGCAGCGAATCCACTAAAATAAGGGTGGTGTTTGACGGCTCAGCCCCATCTTCTTCTGGGTATTCACTCAACGATATTCTCAGGGTAGGCCCCGACGTTCAGGAATCTCTCTTTTCCATATTGATTAGGGCAAGGCAGTACAAATACTTACTAATTGGCGATATCGAAAAAATTTATCGTCAAGTAGAAGTACATCCTGATGACAGAAACCTGCAACTAATCTTGTGGAGAGATGACGAATCGAAGCCTATAAGGACCCTACGCTTAAATGTTCTCACTTACGCCACCGCAAGTGCAGCTCATTTGAGTACAAGGTGTCTGTGGCAGGTTGGAGAAGAATGTGAAGATACAAAAATCAAATCTATCATACAAAATGACTTCTATGTAGATGACATGATAACAGGCTCAAACAATGAACAAGAACTACGTAACATACAAAGGTCTGTTTCAGAAGCATTAAATTCAGCTTGCTTTCCCTTACGAAAATATAAAAGCAATTTACCCAATCTCCTAGAGAACATCGAACAAAATCAAAACGATAAATTAATATTAAGAGAATCGTCAAGCACCCTGGGGCTAGGATGGAACCCATCTAAGGATTTCATACACTTTCCCATTAAGACCGTATCCACTGAGAATTCTAACATTACAAAGCGGTCTATAATGTCAAACTCGTTCAAAATCTTTGATCCTTTGGGACTACTAAGTCCATGTATAATTGTTAATCAACCTAAAATGATCCTACAAAAACTATGGCTCCTCAAAATCGATTGGGATGAGCCCGTTCCCCAAGACGTTAAAAAATCTTGGGAAGAAATTTCTAACAACGCACATCATCTATCTGATTTACAAATACCCAGAACGGTTATGTGCGATCAGCCATCAGTCATAGACCTTCACTCGTTTAGCGATGCATCCCAGCAGGCCTATGGTGCATGCATCTATGTAAAATCAATCAACGTCGATAATGACGTCACTGTTAAACTATTATGTGCAAAATCGAAGGTCTCACCTCTCAAGCCCATGGCGATTCCTCGCTTGGAGCTCTGTGCCGCTCTCCTTGCTGCCAGGCTGACCAAAGGTATAATAGAGGCCATAAAATACAAACCTGCCCACGTTATCCACTGGTGTGACTCCAGTGTGGTCCTCGCATGGATACATAGCGTGCCTAGGAATTTGAAGACCTTTGTAGCCAACCGCATAGGGGAGATCGTTGAGACAACGCATTCGTCATCATGGAGATACGTACCCACTGCAGAAAATACAGCCGATTTGATTTCAAGAGGCATTAACGCCAGTCAGCTGCCAGAGTCAAATCTTTGGTGGCGTGGCCCAGCTTTCCTTGGTAAAGATGAAGGTGATTGGCCAATCCTTAAGCTAAATAAAAATCAAAATGACTTACCAGAATTAAAATCCATCCAATCGAATCCTCGAAACCGTGCTCGCAGAACCTGTAATCAGAATTGAAAATTATTCACGTTTTTCTAAATTAAAAAGATCATTTGCGTACATTAAGAGATTCATCTTTAATTTGAAAAACCCACTCGAAAGGCGATCTGGGAGTTTAACCACTAACGAATTAAAGGACTCTTTTCATCACCTGTGTTCTGTGGCACAGTCGCAGTGCTTTCCTATAGAGTACAAAATGTTAAAACAAAACTTACCATTAAGCAGCAAATCCAAGGTTTTGGCACTATCCCCATTTCTTGATAAAAATGACTTAATTAGAGTGGGAGGCAGAATTGATGCTTCCAACTATCCATATGAGAAGAAGCATCCCATCGTTCTTGACTCAACCCACCACTTTACGAGGATGTTCTTTGAATGCGAACATCTTCGTCAAATGCATGCTGGACCGCAGCTCCTATTAGCCACTGTAAGGGAAATCATTTGGCCCATTAACGGGCGACGCCTAGCTCGCAACACGGTACATAATTGCGTAAAGTGTAGACGTTTCCAAGGTAAAACTCTCAGCCCTAAAATGGGAAATTTACCAGCCCATCGCATAATGCCTGACTTTCCCTTCTTGTCTGTTGGTCTGGATTTTGCCGGTCCGTTCTTTATTATTAATCGTAAAGGTCGTGGCTCTCAAGTTATAAAATGCTACTTGTGTTTGTTTGTATGCATGCGATACAAATGCGTCCACTTAGAAGCAGTAAGCGGTCTGTCAAAGGAAGAGTTTATAATGACACTTCGAAGATTCATTTCACGTCGCGGCAAGCCAGTTGAAATATTTTCCGATAACGGTCGAAACTTTGTCGCGGCAGCGAGGGAATTAGGAACATTTTTAAAAACAAATAACCACTATCTTTCTGACTTCGCTGTTAAGGAAGGAATTAAATTCTCCTTCATTCCTGCGTACTCTCCTCATTTTGGCGGAATTTGGGAATCTGGAATCAAATCCGCTAAGCACCATATCAAAAGAGTCATAGGCAATAGTCACCTAACGTTTAAGGAGCTACAAACTTTATTTACACAAGTGGAGGCAATACTTAACAGCCGTCCCTTATGTCCCATGTCATCCAATCCTGATGATTTTCTCTCCCTCTCCCCAGGGCACTTTCTTATAGGAAGACCACTGACAACGTTCCCGTCACCTGGCCTGGAAGACATACATCTAAACAAACTACAACGTTACCAGCGATTGGAACAAATCCGACAACACTTTTGGCTCCGATGGCAGAAGGAATACATTATCATAACTTCAACAACGCCAGAAATGGACGAAAGAAACTGCAAGCCTAAATGTAGGCGACCTTGTCCTTATAAAGGAAGATAATGTGGCACCGTTGTGTTGGAATCTTGGAAGAGTAACCAAATTATACCCAGGCTCCGATGAAATAACACAAGTGGCGGACCTCATTACTGCCAAAGGCTGCACACGGCGCTCGCTAGTGCGACTAAGTCCACTTCCTAAGGCAGGCGACTTCAAATCTTGAAAGGAGAGTCCTTTCAACGGGGCGGAATATGTCGCGGCTCATCTACCTACTTCTGCAACGCCTGCGAAACTTACCACAGCAAGCCGCATCCAAATAGAACCAAGAAACACAACGCGAAATCTCCAGGATAGATAACCTAAAAATAAGACACTATTGCAACTCGCTGTGTGGAAGGCGAAAAGGAATTTAGAATTTTTATTTTAATTAAACGAAACCAAGTAATATACCACAATATCGGGTTTTATTCGCAAAATAGAACTCACGGTGTCCTGCGCGGACAACGTATTATAATTGAATAACTGTTTTAGGTTCATAATTTTAGTTTCTTTATAGATTTTTTTAGTTGATGTTAAATATGGATAGTTAAATAGCAATTTTATAATTTTATTTTGTAGAATCTGAAGTTCATTTAATTTAGTTTTAGCGGCGTTACCCCAAATTTCTATTAAGTATAATAGATGTGGTTTTACGAGTGAGTTGTAAATGGTGTAGCGTAATTGATGCGGAACACACCGGACTGTACAACGTACAGGATGGAGTCCTGAGGGGTCAATGGAGAATTCAAAAATGCAGCCGTTTGATTGAAACCATAATCACGTTTCGAGATTTATTATAGTTAACAATGCTTAGCAGTGCAGTAAAATCAGTTCCCCGATACAAAATACGCTAAAAAGGTCATACAATCGCCATGCGTTTTCGTTAGCGCGATCTAGGATATGGTCACTTTTGGTCGCGACATCTAGTTACGAAATAGGAACTAAAGTTCCTATACATTCCGCCCACCAAGGACAAATTGGCACTTATTTGTCCTTTCAGCACGTCCTACCGCCCACCATGCGATAAGTGAATTTACCAAAAATATAGAAAGTGACGCTACTTAATACAA
Source organism: Epirrita christyi (assembly GCA_951392215.1). NCBI lineage: Eukaryota > Metazoa > Arthropoda > Insecta > Lepidoptera > Geometridae > Epirrita > Epirrita christyi. Next base: position 16,855,756 of record OX595841.1, on the reverse strand, counting down.
AGCTGCCAACGACAATGACTTTGACCAAGCTAAAAAGATGTTAAACAAACCAAAAATTATGACTAAACAACTATACAAAAAGATATAACCAATAATTATGCTAAACTAACAAAACAGATAAATACAACAAAAACACACAAGCGCTTAGAAATACTAACGTTTACACAGTTACAGGCAAAATACAAAGTTTTGAGACGGGCCTTTTGATAATATTGTTGTTCTTGGTACGCAAAGATACAACCCTAGTGATATTGTCAGCCCCAGTATGTTTAACAACCACACGGCCAAGCAGCCATCGAGCTGGAGGTAAATCGTCCTCTTTAATCAGTACTAAGTCGCCAACGATAGGCTCTGATGTTTGAGCTGACCATTTGTACCGATGGACTAAGGTCGTCAAGTATTCCTGCGACCAACGTCGCCAAAACGTTTGCATCATACGCTGTGCCAGCTGCCACCTACGTAAACTACCAGTGTTTGAAGATTCAAAATCGTAGTCCGGGAAAGTAAGTAAAGGCTCACCCACGAGGAAGTGCCCAGGGGTTAATGCATCGAATCCTTCTGATTCGGTGTCCACCCGTAATAGCGGTCGTGAGTTCAGGCACGCCTCTACCTGTCCCAGAACAGTTCATATGTCAGAGTGGTGTCTCCGATCACCCTTTTCATGTGAAATTTCACCGATTTCACTCCCGCTTCCCATAAACCACCGAAATTTGGAGAGAGAGGGGGAATAAAATGCCATTTTGTTCCGTTTCTGGCCAAACTCTGTGCTATCTCCTTCAGCATTGCAGATTTTTCTGCAAAGAATAGATTGACTAATTCTCTGGACGCACCCACAAAGTTAGTACCATTGTCGCTCCAGATGTCTGAACAATGGCCCCTTCGAGAGACGAATCTCTTAAATGCCGCTAAGAAACCTTGAGTGGTTAGGTCACTAACCACTTCGATGTGTACGGCTTTCGTGGCCATACAGACAAACAAGCAAATGTAGCCCTTGTATGCATGGTGCCCACGGCCTTTGGACGTTCTTATATTGATTGGACCCGCGTAGTCCACTCCACTACATTTGAACGCCCTCGTTGGCGTAACTCTTGCAGCTGGTAACTGTCCCATTAGTTGCGTTGATGGGGTTGCTGAGTATCGAATGCATTTGATACACTTTCGAACGTGAGACTTTACCAGCTCTTTAGCGCCAAGAACCCAGAATTTGGATCTCAAATATGTCAACATAATCTGAGGTCCTCCGTGAAGAGTCTTCGCATGAGCGTCAGCCACAACCAACTTCGAGAATGTTGAGTTCTTTGGGATCAAAATAGGGTGTTTTTTATCTTCAGTTAGAGACGATCGTTCGAGCCGTCCCCCTACTCTTAGTACTTGATTTGCATCAATGAATGGGGTTAATGATTTGAATGGTCCCTTTAGCTTTGATATTTTAACATTGAAACTGTTCTTTAAATTTGCTATTTCTTCTTTGAAACTTTCCTTTTGACATTCCTTGATACAAACTTCCAAAGCTTCCTTCAGTTCTTGTGTTGTTAAAAACCCGCTATCCTTATTGTCTTTCCGTTTAGTCCATGTTAAAAACCGTCTGCAATAAGCTATAATCCGAACCATCTTGTCCAGATTTGAAAACCTGTCCCAAAAGCTTTCCTGGTTAGTTGCCAGATAAACCTTGATTGCTTCCTCATTTGTCTCTTCGTCCTTCAACCTGTTGTAAGTTACTTCCTTGTCATACAGAATTCCGGGTCCTTTGAACCATAGCGTGTTACCAATTAGTTCTAGAGATTTCAGCCCTCGTGAAGCGCAATCTGCTGGATTTTGCTTGGATTGGATGTGAGACCACTGTTGTGCATCTAGAGTTGTTAATATTTCCGAAACCCTATTCGCCACAAAGGTCTGCCAGCGACTCGGATGACTATTGAGCCAAGCCAACACTACCGTTGAATCTGTCCAAGCATGTATGTTTTCCCGTTCTATCTTTAAGACCTCGGCTACTTCAACCAACAGCCTTGTCACCAAAACTGCTCCACACAGCTCTAACCTTGGGATCGAAACTTGTTTGATGGGCGCTACTTTTGTTTTTGCTGTGACCAGATTTACGTGAATGTCGCCCTTATCGTCAATTACACGCATAAAGACTACTGCAGCATACGCCATCTTGGATGCATCGGAGAATCCATGAAGTTCAACGAGCACATTTCCTTGAGAAGTTTGAATCCACCTAGGTATGTGCAACAACGCTAAGCTTGGTAAGTCATTACGGTAAGTTAGCCACTCTTCCAATATTTTGTTTGGTACTGTCTCATCCCAACCTATTCCAGTTATCCAAAGCTTCTGAATGATCACTTTTGCTATTATCACACTAGGTGCTACCCATCCCAATGGATCAAACAATCGAGAAATATCTGAAATAATTGTTCTTTTGGTTACAGGTGCCTTCAACTGCGGCAGTGTCACAGTATATTGGAATGCGTCGGTCCTCCTATTCCAAGTAAGTCCCAGCAGCTTCATCACTTCATCCATCTTTAGCTTTAATCCTTCTTCCTTACCCAGACCTTCTGCATTTTCCCTTATCTTGTCCAACAGTTCCCCGCAATTGCTAGACCATTTCTGTAGTTTGAATCCCCCTTTTTGTAATAAACTGTTCATTTCCTTGTAAAGCTGCATTGCTGTTTCCATGTTCTCGCAGCCCGTAAGCAGATCATCCATATAAAAGTCATTAATTACTTTTTCAGCAGCCACAGGAAAGCTCGCTCCCTCATCGTGTGCCACTTGCTGAAGCACCTTGACTGCCAAGTATGGAGCCGATGCAGATCCGAAAGTAACTCTTAGTAATCTAAACTCTTCCGTTTTAGTTGAAAGTTCATCTTCTTTCCATAGAATTCGTTGAAAATCGACGTCTTCAGCTGCAACCTTCACCTGCCGATACATTTTGACAATGTCAGCCGACAAACAGATGCGATGCTGTCTCCATCTTATCAATAGATGTCTCAGTTCTGGTTGTAAGGTAGGTCCTACCATCAGCAGATCGTTCAGTGAAACTCCATTTTCACCTTAACAGGACGCATCGAAAACTATCCGGACCTGTGTTGTGTCTTTATCGTTTCGGATGACAGCAAAATGAGATAAGTATGCGCCTTTAGAATTGTTCACCTCTTGTTCTGGTATCTTCTCCATGTGTCCTAGCTGTAAGTATTCTTCAAGAACTTCAGTATATTTAGCTTTCATCTCATCTGTTTTCCCTAGCTTTGCAACCAGTAGTTTCAGTCTTTTCTCCGCTATCCTCTTTGTATTTACTACTTTCAGGTCTGGCTCTTCAGTGCTAAACGGCAGCCGTACGATATACCTTCCTTCTGAATCTCTTGCAGTTGTCTCTGCGAAGAACTTCTCACACCTCATTTCTTCTTCGGTAAGTATCGGTTTTTTATTAGTTATTGGATCAGCTTCGAGTTCCCAAAATTGTTTGAGTTGGGTGTAGCGTTGCGTTTAAGAACCCTACCTTAAGAAACATTTACAGTATGAGCCTACAGCTCCTTTAACAAGGTAGCCTGGTCTTACGCACACATGCATAGCTCTCTATCCATATTAGTACAAGCGTCGTCCAACCCACTCACACATGTAGACTTGTTTACCATATCCGATGGCATAAATAGGACCCACAAGGTCCGCGCACTTGTCTTTTTGCATTGTACATGGCGCTGGCTACACTCTATATCTACATATCTAGCTAAAACGCCATATTATCCCGAACTTGGTGAGTTCCCTATCGTATCTACTTTGACCTAGCTTGCACTGTTGTATTGTATTTTATTCTTTTTATAAACTGTACCTAGCCTAATCTTTCTAGGACACCTGCTCATGGGCTAGCATTCTATAAAGCCCAGCTATTCTCTTAAGAATGCCTGACGCTAAGCTGCTGTGTCCGCCTAGGACGCTAGCGTCTACCTCTGTCTTTCTATCTATCACCTCACTAGTTTATTGTAAACCTCTACGGTGCAATATGGCTGAAGTCTCACGAGTACACCTGGTTTCCTAAAGGCCACGTCGCTTCGTGGCTAAGAGACCTTCAGGCTATTGCACCGAAGACCTGCCTGTCGGCCAGCAACTATAACCTGTCGACTTTACAGGGTTCTACCACTGGGGTCTACCACCCAGTTCTACTGCAGTTCTACCACTGGGGTCTACCACCCAGTTCTACTGCTCGGTTCTACCACCCGGTTCTACTGGCTTCTTCTACCACCCTGAGCTGCTTCTCACGGACCGCTACCTGTCCGTTGGAGACGCCTTTGACGAGGCCTTCTACACCCTCGCAGGCCAAGCGAGCACGTGGTCTTGCCCTCAGGAGTAATCACCAGGGAAGTGCCGTGAAGCTAAAACTCTATTCCCCTTCGCGTTTCTCGACTCTTGTTCCGAGGGCTTTGCCTCGTAGTTGTGATAACCAGACCAAGCTAGATCTATTCAAACCCACGTCCATAGCCGACTGGCCTTCTGCCTACTACATCTGCCTTCTGCCTACTCTGACCATAAAGACTTTAGTGATAGCTCTAAGAACATTCCTGTTAGTATTATTAAGAAAATAAATGTATTAAACTACCCCTATTGTTTTGGCTACCCAACTGTAGGAAATCTACCTAACTACATTAGGCAGGTTAGGAACTACTACTACCTACTTACTACTTGCGTGTCTGGCTTGCTAAACATACCAGCGCGACAATGGCGCCCAACTCTAAAATATTCTAAATCTAAAATATTTTCTATTATGTCCTTACGACAAATGGTCTAAATCTAAAATAACCTATCTAAATATATCCGTCTTGGTCTCAATCACACTACTTGGTAATAAATCGGAACAATTTGAGCTTAAATTATAACCGTACCTACTGGAATAGAGTGCCTACGCTTACATTTTTTTTATTTATTGCACCGTGGCGGTGGAATAATAATTCTACAATTATTATTGTACCAAAGCACATTTTGTATTTCTGTGTTATTTTAAGTATTCTTGTGTATCTAACCTGTGTAAACAACGCATCAGTGCTAGCTAAGTGATCACTATGGGGTCCATAAAGTTCGGTTACCTAAGAAAAAGCGAGCTTGAATATGAAGTAAGAATCAGGGGGGATGAGCCTATGTCCACAGTAGCTGAACTGCGTAAGCAAATAAATAAGCTGTACAGACTTTACCCACACGATAGTATTGATGATTCAACAATTGAAACTGAGGAAGATATTTCCGCAGCAAGAACTACCTTGTCTGATCTATCAATTATGCCCTTAATATCTGACACTGATCTCGAAAGAGCTACAACCATCCTCTGCCATCTAGAAAATAGGTATCAAAGAATTCATCCTACAAGCACTAGTACTAAGGACAAGGTTACTAAAGACCTTGCCGAATTAGTAAAAATCACAGAAAAACTTAATGCAATTAAATGTAAGTCTCAGCCTACAATAACAACTCCATCAGTGGAACATTCCAATCCATTCGACAGATACGAAACAAAAGCACACACACTAACAGACACCACGCTACCTATACACTGCTCTGAGAATAGGATAACTAATGACCTACTCAAACATCGATACGATGGTTCTTCTTGTGTGCGTTCATTCCTACAAAAACTGGAGGAATTTAGATTATCTAGGGGGCTATCTAAAACTAAACTACTAAATTCTGCATACGAAATTTTTACGGGGGATGCCTTACATTGGCTTAGAAACATAAGACAAACTGTTGATACTTGGGATAACCTCGTCCTCAGACTAAAAGAGGACTTCGACTCTGACGACTATGACTACAGACTGATGTCAGAAATCAGACAGCGCACACAAGGGGAGTCTGAATCGATTACGATCTATACCTCGATATTGAATGGCATGTTCAGTCAGCTATCAAAACAGCCAAATACTGAGGACAGATTAGAAATCATATTACATAATATCAAGCCTTGTTATGCCGAAATCTTAGCTGTATCTAACCCACAAACGCTTGACGTACTTATTTCGGTCTGTAGAAACTACGAAAAATACATGAGTCGTTCTAAACTTTATCATGAACCTCCCCGTTCAAACTCAAACACATTAGCACCTGATTATGCCTACATCAGAAAGCCTAACACATCTAACACTACCTACACTGTACACAAACAAGGTTATAACTCTAATTATAACCATAGGTATAACTACAACGACAAACAACCCAGCTACTATGGGACTAGGAAACAGACAAATGTCGCTGCTAACCAGCCGACAACTACTAAAACACTTTTGCCTGTATCTCAAATAAGACAGACTGTACCTACTTCTAAACGTAGTGTACCTATATTAACTAAATATTGTCCGCGTTGTAGATGCTCAACACATACACTTAAGGAATGCGACCTACCTCGTTTCCTTATTTGCTTTCGCTGTGGTAGGAAAGACTATAAAGCCCCAGATTGCCCTACCTGCAATATTCCAAAAAACTAAGTACTAAGGACTGTTGTAAAAAGACTGATCAAACTGAGTGGAATAACTGGCTATCTACTCTAAAGATATTCTTTTCTAGCTATTCAATTACAACAATCCATAGTAAAAAACCTAACAATGACTTAAGGCCATATGCCAACGTAGCTATTTGTGACAAACCGATCTGTGGTTTACTAGATACTGGATCATCTGTCACAATACTAGGTAACAACTCTCATGAATACTTCACTAATGAACTAGGTCTCCAATATCAGTCAGATGACCCTAAATCATTTGTGGCCGCTGGTGGCCAGATATTGGAATCTGAAGGTTATATTGACCTACCAATATCCTTCGAAAATAAGTTTTATCTAGTAAGAGCTTACATTGTTCCTAGCGTTCAGAATTCTATAATATTTGGAATAGATTTTTGGCAAAAATTCGAAATTTTTCCAAAAAGACTAAATTCTATTACACTAATAAATTCTAAAGACTATTCTAACTCCGATCTAAAAGTGAGTTCTAATGAATACCTAAAGTCCTATAATCAGCTATCTGAATCAGAGCGTGTCTTGGCTAATAACATAATGAATCAGTTTCAAGACATTTCTTCTCAAAAACGAGGCTTAGGTTGTACTTCTTTAATCATGCATACCATTGATACTGATGGCGTGCAGCCTTTAAGGCAACGCTACTATCGAATGTCACCGGAAAGACAGCGCATTCTTTGCGCCGAGCTCGATAAAATGCTAGAACTAGGCGTAGTCGAATCGTGTGAGAGTCCATGGTCATCACCTGTACTACTAATACCTAAAAAAGATGGATCTCACCGATTTTGCTTAGACAGTCGTAAACTAAACTCTGTAACTAAAAAAGACGCTTATAGCTTACCTTACGTAGCTGAAATACTAGATAGTCTAAAAGACGCTAAGTACCTATCTAGTATCGACTTATATAAATCTTTCTGGCAAATTCCTTTGAGAGAATGCGATAGGAATAAAACTGCATTTTATATTCCTACTAGAGGATCCTATAGATTCAAAACAACTCCATTCGGTCTTACTAATGGGCCTGCTACACAACAAAGACTAGTAGATTCCTTATTTTCTGGACCAGAGTTCGAAGGAAAAGTCTTTGCATTTTTAGATGATATTGTAATAAACAGCACTACTTTTTCATCACACATATCATTGCTACTACGTGTTCTTGAAAAACTAACTAATGCTAACCTCACCATTAACTACGAAAAAAGCAGTTTCTTTAGATCTGAACTAAAATATCTAGGATACGTAGTAAATTCTAAAGGTTTACACGTAGATCCCACTAAAGTAGAAGCTATTCTAAAATATCCTGTACCTACTACCCCTAAAGAGGTAAAAAGATTTTTAGGTACCGCTTCGTGGTACAGACGGTTCATACCTAATTTTAGCTCACTAGCAGGACCTCTTAACCAACTAACAAGCACTAGCAAAAAGGCACCACCCTTTGTTTGGACTAGCGAGTGTGAAAATAGCTTTAAAAATCTAAAAGAAATACTTATTTCTGCACCTGTACTATCATGTCCTAACTACCTACTTCCTTTTGAAGTCCACACTGACGCATCTAACTACGGTATTGGAGCTCTTTTGTCTCAAACTATAGACGGAATTGAACATCCAGTAGCATACATGAGTAAATCCTTAACTAAACAGGAACGTAACTATAGCGTAACTGAAAGAGAAGCACTAGCTGTCATCATTGCTTTAGAACACTGGCGATGCTACCTAGAAAATGGTCAAAAATTCAAAGTACATACTGACCATGCTGCTCTAAAGTGGTTCTTAAAACTACAGAACCCCACTGGCCGTCTAGCACGCTGGGGTGTACGTCTATCTTCGTTCAACTTCGATCTCATGCATCGCAAGGGGGTAGATAACATCATACCTGATGCACTTTCTAGGGCCCTTCCGGTCTCAGCTATCGCCCTTCAGGCAACATGTATTGCTAACACTACTGTAGATACTTGGTTCCGTACGATCTATAACGGCTGCCAACAGAACCCTATTTCATTTCCTAACTACACCGTAAAAGATAATAAATTATACAGGCTAATGAAAAGTAGATGTACTCTTCAATCTGAATTCGACTGGAAACAAGTCATTCCATTAGAGTCTAGAGAAGCCTTAATTCTAGAAAACCATTCTAACCTACTAGCTGGTCACTTAGGTATCTATAAAACGTATAAACGTCTATCTCAACACTACTACTGGCCAGGTATGCATAGAAACGTTGTAACGCTGGTTACATCGTGCGATGTCTGTCTATCACAGAAGCATGCTAACCATGCTACCTTAGGTGAAATGGGACGTCCTAAAAACTGCTCACGTCCATTTCAAATGCTAAGTATAGACGTCGTAGGACCACTACCTACTACTAGAAAACAGAACTCATACCTACTCGTAGTATCATGTTGTTTTTCTAAATACACCATGATATTTCCTATGCGTCGAGCTACTGCGGACATTATCGTAAAACTTTTGGAGGATAATGTATTTTTAACTCACGGTATACCTCAATGTATTGTTCTAGACAATGGCGCCCAACTCTAAAATATTCTAAATCTAAAATATTTTCTATTATGTCCTTATGACAGGATTTTTTTTTAGATATTTTGCAACAGATCTAAAATGTTGTAAAAAATTATACCACAGCTAAACTGATGGTATAAACTCTTGTATATTGCCTACTGCATAGGTAATTTGCAGTGGCACGGCTACCCGTGTACTTAACTAATTTCTTTCTAGAAACTTTTGTTTTTTATCTACAATTTTATCTGTTATTTCTTGCACTGTGGTTACTGACTAAGGTCAAGTAAACACTCTAATGCATCATTAGATACCTAACTAAACAATTGCTGCCATCTATGATTTTATTATGGAACTACGAACAATCTAGGTTCGCAGGGCCACTAAAATCAATTAAAGTTCTACCATCTTCCGTTAGAGTTCGTTCAAGCAGAAATCTATTTATTTACTAAGAAATTGTTATTTCAATTTTCAACTTTTCCGATAGATGTCATCTACTGTACATTATTACATAACTAACATCGTATTTTTTTTTCTGAAAACAAACCTAGTAAAAATAATAATAAAATAAACTTGTAATGGTAAATATGAAATACGTACCTACTTACGTAATTGCTAGCCGTAAATCGATTGAAAATTAAATAAAAATGAACTGACTTAACTTCATTTTTGACTTCTCAACTAAAATTTTTTTTTTCTTCTTTGTTCCCTATGTAGAGACGTATCTTCACATAGAGACATAGAGCAACATAATATAAACTTCTTTACATAACAGTCATACCTACTTAACACTACTTAATTTTTTTTTGTTGACTATTCAACTAACTTGATTTTTTTTTCTTCTACTGGTAGAGACATGGAGCCCTAGAGCCATAGAGACTTTTACATAAATAACTAATGATTTTTTTTCTCTTGCCTTAAATACTAGCTTCTCTAAATTCATCCTTGTTTACATTTATGCTCTATAACGATAGAGACTGAATAATTTCTACTTACATCATTTCTTAAACTTAAATCTCACTTATTTTTTTTAGCACGACCTACCATGACTGAACTCAGTCAGTGGGTGTATTGATAATACACTAGGTTCAAAAAAAAAATTTTTTTTTTGGAAACATTATTTATTTCTAAATCTCTTTCATCTACAATACAAACAGACTACTCTACACTATACCAACTACACTTGCCATCCTAAATGGTAAAGCCTCTATTACACTAACAACTTAAACTTTTGTTGATATGAGTATACATACATACTAAAGTAGGTATATTCTGTGTGTAGCTTCTAATGCTAGCTGATAGCTGAGGCTAATGCGTGATGTATGCGAGATAGAAGTATGAAAGCATGAATGAATGAATGTAGAGTCAGCAAGAGCAAAGTTGTAGTTCTAGCGGGTTTTATCAGGCAAAACCCTTCTCTGTCTGAGGGGGTACTGTAGCGTTGCGTTTAAGAACCCTACCTTAAGAAACATTTACAGTATGAGCCTACAGCTCCTTTAACAAGGTAGCCTGGTCTTACGCACACATGCATAGCTCTCTATCCATATTAGTACAAGCGTCGTCCAACCCACTCACACATGTAGACTTGTTTACCATATCCGATGGTATAAATAGGACCCACAAGGTCCGCGCACTTGTCTTTTTGCATTGTACATGGCGCTGGCTACACTCTATATCTACATATCTAGCTAAAACGCCATATTATCCCGAACTTGGTGAGTTCCCTATCGTATCTACTTTGACCTAGCTTGCACTGTTGTATTGTATTTTATTCTTTTTATAAACTGTACCTAGCCTAATCTTTAATCTAATTTTTTTTTTTTTTTTTTTTTTTTTTTCTTTTTTTTTTTAGCCTAATCTCATGGGCTAGCATTCTATAAAGCCCAGCTATTCTCTTAAGAATGCCTGACGCTAAGCTGCTGTGTCCGCCTAGGACGCTAGCGTCTACCTCTGTCTTTCTATCTATCACCTCACTAGTTTATTGTAAACCTCTACGGTGCAATATGGCTGAAGTCTCACGAGTACACCTGGTTTCCTAAAGGCCACGTCGCTTCGTGGCTAAGAGACCTTCAGGCTATTGCACCGAAGACCTGCCTGTCGGCCAGCAACTATAACCTGTCGACTTTACAGGGTTCTACCACTGGGGTCTACCACCCAGTTCTACTGCAGTTCTACCACTGGGGTCTACCACCCAGTTCTACTGCTCGGTTCTACCACCCGGTTCTACTGGCTTCTTCTACCACCCTGAGCTGCTTCTCACGGACCGCTACCTGTCCGTTGGAGACGCCTTTGACGAGGCCTTCTACACCCTCGCAGGCCAAGCGAGCACGTGGTCTTGCCCTCAGGAGTAATCACCAGGGAAGTGCCGTGAAGCTAAAACTCTATTCCCCTTCGCGTTTCTCGACTCTTGTTCCGAGGGCTTTGCCTCGTAGTTGTGATAACCAGACCAAGCTAGATCTATTCAAACCCACGTCCATAGCCGACTGGCCTTCTGCCTACTACATCTGCCTTCTGCCTACTCTGACCATAAAGACTTTAGTGATAGCTCTAAGAACATTCCTGTTAGTATTATTAAGAAAATAAATGTATTAAACTACCCCTATTGTTTTGGCTACCCAACTGTAGGAAATCTACCTAACTACATTAGGCAGGTTAGGAACTACTACTACCTACTTACTACTTGCGTGTCTGGCTTGCTGAACAACCAGCGCAACATGGGTATCCTCAACGCACGTATGCATAGATATCAAATTAGTTTCTTGCTTATCTGAGTTTGACACAATCCCCGATAGAATCCACCCTAGTGTGGTATTCTGTGCTAAAAGCGTTCCCTGAGGGTTTTTCTTAACTCCCTCCCGTACCACTTGACCGTATACTGCGGCACCAAGTAAAATGTCGATTTTATTTGGTATACCGTACTTAGGATCGGCCAAGGGTATGTTACAAACCCAATCCACAGCAACTACTTTTTTGCTGGGCAGGAAGTTTGTAATTGATTTAAGAATGTACACGTCCAAAGAAAGTCTAATATTCTTATCGTATATTGATGTTATTATTAATTTTGCCATTGATTTGGAAGAGACGTTTGTATGTCCTTCCAACCCAGATATAACTCCGCTAACTGGGGTTCTTACGAGGCCCAAGTATTGGGCTGTTGCCTCTGTAATGAAGGATGCTTGGGATCCTTGATCTAGCAATGCTCTGATGATGTGTGTATCCCCGTTGTTCGATTGAGCTCTGACGAGCGCCGTTGCTAATAGGACCTGACTGCAAGGTGCCATTCCCCTTGATGCAAAACAAACTACTGGAGCAGCTGTTTCTTCTGATCCATTTTCTGTGTGCGAACCTTCACTTTCCGTCCGGTGTGGCCCTGAGTCCGTGCTTGTAGGATGCAGATAGGTATGATGCCTACGCTGGCACACGCGGCACGTTGATAAACTACGACACTGATTGGCCCTATGGTTGTCACCCAAGCAATTGAAACATAGCCCGTGTTTTTCGACAAATTTCCGCCGGGTCTGTACCCCTTCACTTACAAACTTTTGACAGTGGGCTAGCCTATGTGGCTCTTTGCAGAACTTACATGATATTGCCCACGTCTGGTCTGTTGCTACATGAAATGACTTGGGTTTGTTAAAGTTGGACCCTGAGTCCACGAACTCTAAAGCACGAAACCGGTTGGTTAAAAAGTCTTGGAATGATTTCCATGTTGGAAGCTCTGTGGAGTTTGCGCTTTGTAGCTCCCATTGTTTTCGAGACTCATGGTCCAACTTCATCGCTGTGATGAATATTATTATGATATCCCAATTTGATACATTGACTCCTAGACTATCCAAAGCACCCAAACACTCAGAGGTAGTATCGAGTAATTCTTTGATGAAATTAGCAGACTCTGTGTTTGCACTGCGTTGTGACAGCAATCGCTTTAGAATGTTGTTACTTAAATATCGCTTATTATTATACCTCGATTCCAACATTTCCCAGCAACGACCATAGTTGTTTGCCGTTAAGCTTACATGTCTAACTAACTGTTCGGCTTCTCCGCCCAACAAACCTTTAAGATACTGAAACTTTTGTATGGGTTCCATATCTGTGTTGTGGACCAGTGAAAGGAATAGGTCTCTGAATGTGCTCCACTCGTTATAGTTTCCCGAGAATTTCGGAATTATGATCTTTGGTAGCTTTGCACCACCATAGCTGCCCATGTTACTTTTACCCAAGAAACATTCAGAGAACTTCTCCTTCTCAACGTTGTATTTGGACAATGCCGCTCGTAAAATACACTTGTACTCAACATAAAGTTCCTCAGTTTCACCATACACATCATTTTCCATGTATGAGGAAGATCGCACCGATTTCGGATCACACGTTTTTAGAAATTCTGTATGAGATGCGTTAAATTGAGCCCATAATTTCTCTAATGCTTCTAGTCTCGAATCTACATAGTCTTTACTGAAACGATCCTTAGGCGTTTTTTTAAAGTTAGATCGGGCATTTCCTAGTCGCTTCCTAGCATCTTCCTGCATAAAAATGAATGACTCCATTTTGGCCAAGCCAAAACGACAAGCTTAAAATTAAAACCAAACAATCTTAAAATGATATCACAAGTTTACAGAAATTTTCTAAGTGTTTGAAGTTAATTTGAGAAATCGATTTTTGGGCATAGGTTCCCCGTCTATACCGTTTTCTTAAAATTATTCTAAGTCTATGTTAATTTTAACAAAATTCTACAAGTTAGTTTAAGTTCCAAAATGTTATTACTTTAAAGTTCCAAATTGCAGTTAAATTCACCAACTAAATAGTCAAAGTTTTATATCACCAATTTGATGTGCTTTGCTTATCCTTCCTGTCCTCGTCGCAACTGATGCTGCTTGTCTGGCTCTCCTGAGCCGGCAATGCTGCTTCCTCTCGCTGCTCCTCCAAAGGCTGCGCAGTCAAATTCCCTCCTGGACCAAACCACGGCTGCAGGCGTGCCAGCCGCTCACTCTTGAGCTGGTTAGCTGTAGATTGTAAGCCTCCAGAGTTCGACCTCCTCTCCCGCTGCCAGAGTCGCGTCTCGGTACCACGTCGCGCACACAACAAGACTCCCAAACGATATCACCGGACGGAAGTTATTCCCGATTCCAGGATCCGACTCGAAGGACCAAAATGTACAACGTACAGGATGGAGTCCTGAGGGGTCAATGGAGAATTCAAAAATGCAGCCGTTTGATTGAAACCATAATCACGTTTAGAGATTTATTATAGTTAACAATGCTTAGCAGTGCAGTAAAATCAGTTCCCCGATACAAAATACGCTAAAAAGGTCATACAATCGCCATGCGTTTTCGTTAGCGCGATCTAGGATATGGTCACTTTTGGTCGCGACATCTAGTTACGAAATATGAACTAAAGTTCCTATACACCGGACAATGTTTCGTAGAGATCCAATTCGTGATGAAAGTTTAGTTTTAATATGTTCTATGTGAGTGTTCCATGTCAAATTGCTATCCAAATGTAAGCCTAGGTATTTTTCATTATTTTTTTCTTGTAAAGCTACGTTATTCATTTTAAGGGGTTCATAGGGCGGGACATGCTTATTTCTAGCCTTGAAAATCGTGAAACATGTTTTTGAGACATTAATGGTTAAGAGATTATATTGGAACCAGGCAAAAAGTGTGTTCAAGTCTTCTTGAGCGCGTGGTATTATATCGTGGATGGAGGCCCCAAAGTAGAATAGACATGTATCATCCGCATACAACGTGATGTGTCCATGCAGACCTAACTGATGCATGTTATTTATGTAGATTAAGAATAATAATGGGCCTAAAATTGATCCTTGTGGGACCCCACAGGATATTGGCGCCGATTCACTTTGAACATTAGTAATTCTTACTACTTGGGACCTGTTTGATAGGTAGGATTGAAACATTTTTAGGGCAGTTTCTTTGACACCAATACATTCTAGCTTTTTAAAAAGTAATTTGTGACTAACGGTGTCAAATGCCTTTTTTAGGTTTATAAATATTCCGAGGACTATGTTTTTCTTGTCTATATTAGATTTAATTTTAGTGACTAGGTCAATTGTAGCACCCAAAGTATTACTTTTAGGTCGAAATCCATACTGTTGCTTGTAAATGAAAGTAATTGAAGTAAGGTATTTTTCGAGTCGCTTTCGTATAATTTTCTCTAAAATTTTGGAAAGAATAGGCAGAACTGAAATAGGGCCATAGTTGCCTGGGTCCGTTCTTGGTTCTGACTTATAAATGCGAGATACTTTTGCTATTTTAAGTGTATTAGGGAATTCACCATTATTTATGAGTTGATTCAGACTGTTAGTTAAGTTTACTAGAATTAAGGGTTTTATAGATTTTATTATTTTAGTATTAATCCCATCAAGACCTGCACTAGAATTAGAATCCAGGTTGTTTATAATTTTGTCAACTTCATCAGTTGTACATGGGTCAAGGTCAATAAGCCCGCTGAGAGTGGTAGTTAGTGGTAGGGCAGGAACACAGTTCTCATGAAAAACTTTCGGTATTTGACCAGCTAGAATAGGTCCAATGGTAGAAAAGTATTTGTTAAATTCGTCACATACTATTTTTAAGTCCGTTATTTCTTTAGATTCAATTATGAGTTTTGAAGGAGCACAGCTTTGTTTTACTTTATTATTTACCAAATTGTTGATAAGTTTCCACATTTTTTTAGGTTTTTTAGTGCATGTTGTAAATTTGTTAAAATAATAGGTATTTTTTGTAGTCTGAATTAGTTTTGCTGTATATTCTCTTTTTACTTTAAAGTCTATCTATAGAGCTTCATTTTCCGGTTGTTTTTTAAGTTCTGTCCATAGCTGGTTTCTTTCGTTTATTTCAGATATGATACCATTGTGTATCCACTCATTTTGAGGGGGATTAAGAATTTTAGTCTTCGTTACTTTACATTTCATTACGTGGTGTTTTATTGAATTTTCCAAAAGTGTGTAGTCCGTGTTCATTGAGTCAAGTCCTGCAGTTTCCATTGAAGTGTATAATTTCGAGTAATCAATAGCGTCAAATTTTGTTCGTATCTTCGGTGCTGGTTTAAATTTCTTCATCTCAAAATATATTTGTTTATGATCGGTCATTGGCGAATTGATGATAGCCATATGGAAATCATTGCTTTTCAAGTTTGTGCAAACGTGGTCTAAGATAGATTTTCTTGTATCAGAATCTCGGGTACTATACTTTTTATTGATTTTGTTGAGTACTCTATAGCCAGCTTCATTTAAAAGTTCTTGTTATTGTTTGGATTGTTTGTCTTTTGTTAAAAGGTCAATATTAAAATCCCCAAATACTATCGATCTCTTTCTATGCTGAAGTTGACCATCATACACTTCAATAAACTTTTTGTAGTTGGTGTCTCCTGGATTGTAGATTACACCTACTTCCAGTGCGTACTCTTCTATGTTTATCCATAAGTAGTTATTTCCATCAAAGTAGTTTGATTCTGACATGTTATGTTTTAGGTTATTATGGACAAACGCTGACACCCCGCCTCCTCTTTTATCCGTTCGAAAATTATAATAGTGTGTATAGTTGGGCAGTTGCAAATCTTTAGCTTGAGTTTAATTCGCAATCCAGGTTTCAGTTATTATGATGACCTGTATCGTTGTTGTTATAGATTGTAAAATGCATTTTAGTTCGTCAAATTTTCCAGTTTTGCGGATGCTCCGAGCATTCAGATAGAAAAAAGTCAATCGTAATTTGCTGATAATTAGCTTAGAATAGTTGTCGCATGTTTGATAGGTCAACCCTGTGGTAGTTGTGTTCGAGTTGCGGGTTATATCTATAAGTTTTTTGGAGTGGAATTTACTATGGTGGGTGTTCCATTGACATATTTTATTGTAAGATAATTTTTGCCATCTTTCTGACGGCGAGCCAGTTCTTCTTTCAGCCCATGTAGGTATTTTTGCTGAGTTGGAATTTGGTCACTGAAGATTTTAATGCTTTCGGGGAGCTTGTCTTTGTTACGCAAGAGTTGTTTGGCAGGCCCTGGTGCATCGTAACAGACCTTGACTCTGCGACTTTTTCCTGGAATATACTTCCCGATGCGGAAGACCCTGGACGGTTTCGGGATATTGGTTTCAACAGCCCTTGTCATATCCATTACAGCATATTCATCTTTGGATATTCTTTCAGCGACATTGGAAGTAATGTGCTCTGATAAGCCAACGATAATAATGTTTTTCTCACGTTCATTGCGTACTTTCAGTTCACGCATCATCTCTTCGTTGATATAAGATTGGAAGGTGGATGGGGCAGAAGACGGTAGTATCGGTTTTTGGCAGAGCTCAGTTTCAAGCTTTGAAAGTTTATTTTCACGAAAAGTTATCTTACTTTCCAGTTGAGTAACATGGGTCTTGATGATGTTCTGTTCGATTTGTAGACTTAAAGACGTTGATTTTATATCACTAATTTGAGCTTTTGCTTCACCCAAATTATCTTGAATTAAATTTATAGCTTTCTCATTGGAAGTCTTCAGGTCGGTTATTTGAGTTTTAACTTCAGTAATACTCTCTTGCATTTGACTTATAATATTTTGGTTAGATTCAACATATTTCTCAAGCATAGAAGTCATGCGCGTGAGTTCATCTCGAATTTCTTTAATTTCATAAGAACATTCGCAAGGTTGTTCCGGCATAGGATGTTTACGTTTACGAAACATGACTAAAGAATCCATATCCTCCATACTGAGTTTCGACAAGTCCGGCTGAGATCCACCGCTTGTAATCGGTGTTGTTGGTGAGCGCGTAACGTTCATTGTGTGAGTGAGTTATGCCGGGCGGCGATAAGATAAGAATGAACTGCACACACCGTACGCTTAGGCAGGCAATGATTTCTACTCAAATGTATGAGTGCAGCAATGTACACGAAACAGCCCCAATTGTATTCAAGCCACAGTTTAGATAAAAGTAGTCGTGGCGCTGTGCGAGTGGTAAGAAAAATAACTCGTTACCTGCCTCGTTCCTTGCTCTTCAGACTTTACGAGCACAATGACACAAGTCTCAAATTCACAGTTTGAATTGTTTGTAGTTGGTATATGGGTTAGTTTAGAATGGCACTAATTAAACCGATTTTAGCGAAAATTGGCACACGTCTATTGTGCAGTGCGAGCGAATTACGATTACTACGTTATTTCTAACTACATTATACGAATCTAAACAATAACAAATTCCCTACTTAGGCGCTACGAGTCACGTACAACGTGCATGTCTTTAAAATAATAAAGTTTATCCAAAGGAATCCTGGTTTAATTATTTCCCAAAACCATCACAAGCCATATTCTAGCTGCCTTATCTGTTCGATATAAGAACCGATCCGATGGGCGTTTAACCATATCTTCTCATATGCATTAATATGCTCTATCGTCTCCCATTCGTCGTGAAACTTGTGCATCGTCTTGCTTAGCTCGTTCATGGCTTCATACTCATTAGAGATTTTCCCTATTATAGAACCTAGCTTGAAAATATTCGGGTTCCGGTTTAGGCCTTGAAAAACACCTAGAAATTGGGAGTTTCGGGTGACGTACCAATTTCGCATTACAAGAGCCCTAGCATTTTTTTTTATCGTTTTCTCTGAGGATTTCGTGCATACGGCGGAATATTTTCATTCTCATGGCTTCTTCGTTTGGGTCTGTTACGTCTTTGTAAACTTCGGTTTGAGCCACTGTAGCGGACCGTAGATATACGGCCTTTATGCCTGCTCTCCGCTCTTTCACTAATTCGTCAGGTTGAGGTTTTTTATTTGTTAAGTTGAGTAATTTCAGCTTGAGCGGCCATGATACCTCGCTGAGAAAGTCATAGAGATCTAATTCAGTGGCCGATGCACCTGTAATAATAGGTACATAGATTTAATTTACATAGCCACTGTTTCGTACTGGTGGCTTAGTTCATTTAAGTAGTCTTGAAACCTTAGTATTAAGCTAGCCTTCCGAGATGGGATGCAGACCACAACGCAGGCGACACTGCGGCTGGCGGCTGCGGTCGATCGCAGTGCTGTCTGCGGTTGCGGTTGCTTTTTTTATTAATGTGTCTTTTATTAGAAGAGGAAGATGATGTTACTATATGCCAAAAAAAAAGGAAAACACCTGATCTTTTATTTAAAAGCCGACCCAAAGAAGGAAAACTCTCTGCGGTTCGTGTCACTACTGGCGCTGCAGGCCACAGTGCTGCTGTGTTGCCGCGCTCTGAATCAATTTCATAGAGTCGCAGTTTGCAGTCTGCAGCCCATCTCGGAAGGCTAGCTTTAGACGACGGGAGATGATCCCATAGGGTAAGATGATCCCCTCAATGTTTGTATCAAAGTAATCTACTTAGTTGAACTAAATAATGGTATGGATGTGCCCTAAAAGACAGAAATCTATCAAAGCACCATGGTATTTTTCACGGTGATATTAATTTACACAAAAGCAAATAGATTGAAAACATGAAAACGCTCAAACTAAAATGAAAAACCTATGTTAACAGGTACTTACTTATTAAAAATAGCCATAGTAAAATTATCATTTTGCAAATGAGTAATTTAATCACCTAGAAATAGTTATAGCTACTACCCGATTAAATTTGTGTGATTATAAATTGTATAATTACAATTACACGCTAAGCAATGAGTAAATTACGTAATTATACTTTGCTTAATTACAATTTTATAGGTTTACTTAAGTACAGGTTGTCCCGTAAAGTATTTGCAAACTGAAGTCTAGAGGTACCTACCAGAACCACTTTTCATCTATAGGACTTAAAATAAAGATTTGAAGTTTTTGAAAAAAAAACATGAACAAGGTTATCTATGAATATTTTTTTTTTGTTGTTACTTTAGGAACTTCCTCATTTCATTGGATATTAATTATTGAACGAGCGAAGCGAGTTCTTCTAGTTCACTTGGAAGAATCGGCGTTTGTATGTATGTATGTATGTATGTTTGTCCGATGAAAACTTCCCAAACGTTTATCCGATCTTCATGAAATGAAGTATGGGAGTAGATAGCATTGGTACGATTTGTAGGTAATTAAAAAAAAAGGAACTTATACCATAAAAAACAATAACCAATATAACATCCATTGTTGACCCCCCCATTCCTAGGAATGAAGTTGAAGATGGCTCAGAAGCTGCAAATAGATCTGAATTTGTGCCTCCAGTTGTAACGCTTAAAAAATTTATGGTTACCTAAAAGCGAGTCTGTTGCATAAGGCTATACGGCTGAGCATAAAAAGATGAGATCCCTACACCGGGGCAGATGTCACCTCCGAGTGCTGATAACCTGTAGGAGTAGGGCAGGCTTATCTCCGAGCTGTTTAGGGGGAAGCACAGCAGTATAGAAACAGCAGGGTAACCGTAAAGAAGTAGCGTTAGATGGCGTAGCTCAGTAAGAGAGAAATGAGACAAGGATAATAAGGTATTCAAGATTTATTAGATATAAGTGAGCCAATAGAGAACACCAACAGGGTGTCCCATAACTATAAATGTTGGGCGCCTTAGTTAATAATTAAGTTATCAGGGTCGTGAGGTAAAGCCTACACATTCAATATTTCTTAGCAACCAGTTCAGTAAAGTAAATCATTAAAGCCGGTGAAGCCGGACTCATCCCAAGCAAGTGAAGATGTGTATGGGTAGATTGTGTGGGTTAAGTTGGACGAGACAATAGAAAGTCAAAGCACTGCCAAGAGAGGTGAACCCTCTCCCAGACCGTGATACCGGATTCGCAGGCCCCGTGATGCTGGCCTCAAAAGAAGGGGGCTCAGCGAGACTCAGGTTCCTGGACCGTAGGACTCCGGACCACGCGCACACACCAGCGTCTCCAACAAGGAAGATAAAATCTCCTCGATAAAACGAAGAACCCCAAAGGGGGTTCTTCGAGTATTCAAACTGACAAAAGCCAGAAAGCAGGCCAGGGGGCCTGGGAACACATCCAGTGGGGCTCAACGAGACCGCCGTAAGCAGCGTAGGAATCCGCTCCAGCCTGTGATAGCCATGGGCTGGATGGTGACCGTCGTGGGTACGGCACAGGGCAGATGGAGTTGCCAACAGGTAAGGACAGCCACGAGGCCTCCCACACGCTTTCAGCTCGGAGCCCAGCTGGATCAAATCTCCACTTTTTCGAAATGTACCAAGTTCAATCAATCGACATGTCTAAGCAAGCAATGCCGCCCCCCGTTCTGGAATGTCATGGCGGCCGCCCGCGCAGCCTCGTATGCGAACGTCATTGTCGGCTTGACACTGACGTCCACTCTATTAAATTGTGACAGTTAGCCACAGATGCCAAATACTAAAAACCACAGAGAGTACCAGAGAGTAGAATTTTGATTTTGCAACTTTTTTGAAATTTCTCTAAAAATGGGGAAAATTATTTTGACCAGGCAACACCTTGGGATGCTTGAAATGGTTCTGCATCATCAGAATTTTGATTTTCCAACTTTTTTGAATTTCTGTTTTTTATTTTTTATTACTCTAAAAATGGGAAAAATAATTTTGACCAGAGAATGTAAATAGGTATCAGTTAGTAAGTACCACCTCATAAAAATTTATAATCATTTATCTTATTTTTGATATCACTGTACCTACTTCACTTGCGGTAGTACTATATGGAACAAAACTGAGCGAAAATCCAAATTCCAATCTGTCCGACTAGTCAGGCTAACAGTTTGGAATAATTTTGTCCAAACAGTTAGTTAGATCATCGAACTTTTGGTAGAACAGATTGGAATAAACGATCGAAGGTAACTTAACCTCCTAATTTTTCGTTGATCTGTCCGGATGTATGAATGTATGTATGTATGTATAAACGCAAGCGAAGCCGCAGGCAGACGCTATTAAGTAATATCAGCTCGCCGTCACCATGATATTGTATTGTCATTGGAACTTGACAAGTATGCATTTCACCTCACTCACATAACGGGAGCTGGGTCAAATTATCAAATGGAACATTCGAGCTGTACATAACATAAATAAGCTTATAATTTGGTAAGGATCTACTCTTAGTGGAAAATACAATTTTCAAACTTTTTTACAAACAAACCTGCTAACTAACGAAAAATCACGTTTGGACGTATAAATAAGTAATAAAACCACCATCATTTACAACAATATTTATTTTTGTATTTAAAAAAATATTAGATGAAGAAGTCTCCAATGTGTCTATGTTCGCTCCCCAACATCAAGTACAAAAATTTTGGATGTTTAGACGACGCGCGAGTTTCCGTATCTGGGAGGCGGGGCTCAATGGGCGGAGTTAGCGTGGGATTTTTTTTCAAAAAGCATCGTCTTAAGGTGAGGCCGCGAAAATATAATGCTGATTTGCCTAGTTATTGTGAGTAAACCAGATATCACATCAATATAATAACTTATATACGTGATTTTTCAAACTTTTTTCTATTTATCATCAAGCCAGAAACACAATTGGCAGATATTTACTCGATACTTTATTTTTTTGAAAGTTATGCCTTTAAACTAGATTTTTTGAAATGTCTAGCAAACAACTTCAGTCACATATCCAAAATAAGCACTCACCGAAGGAAAATATAGTTTATTATCTGTTATCAAACCCAAAATTTACCTAGACTAATTAGTATTCTCATAATAAATTAAATAAGATTTGAGACTTACGTCCTTTACTTCTGTGCAAGATACGGGCAAACAACAAGTGCGATATTCAATCTTATTCCGTTAGAATTTGCGTCTAAAAGGCGATTCATACGAGGCTCCTCCTCATAGCGATGCGCGACTATAACTAAATTTTACTATCGAATAATACGCCACTACTGAATTTCTCAGTCGACTTGAAAAATAGTGCTAAACTAGAAAAGTTATTCGAATAAACGAATACTATTTTCAGTACTTGTACGATCAGCAGCGGAAAACCCCGAATGGATACGAATTAACTCACGCGCGACGACTGGTGCCGACGATGCCCGACATGACTTAGCTAGGCGCCAAACTACTGTGACACACTACACACTGTGATTGGTGAATTGGTGATCAAAGTATCTACCTAAGATATACCTACAGACTTCCCTTTTTAAAAAAGTTAATGTCTATGGCACGGTTTTTTTTTTGTATTTGGCTTCGCACAAGGGCGTTATACTTACTACTATAAGGCATGGACTTGAGTGATGGCATCATTGTTGACGTGAGTGAGTGAAAGAAGGAACGAACAGGTACTATTACAATCATATTCGGTCCTGCTCTTTTCTATTCAAAACACACCATGAAAGACAAGGATAGCAATGCATTTTCTTGACCCTGACTTCACACCAAAAATTTTCGCGCCGAAGTGTAATTTTTTCAAAATACACTTTACCTAGGTAAGATTTTCTTAATATTTTTTTTGCCACATTGGCAGGCTTAAAAAAAAGAAGAAAAGCTGCAAGTGGCACGAAAAGTGAATTATTTTTGTCTTGAAAAAGATTCAAGTGTATTTTGGTCTGCTTGGAGTATTTTATTTTGGTGGAGGAGAAAATGCCTCGACCGACTTTTAAAAAATCTATTGTTTGGCATTTTTTTGGCTTATCAACCAACAAAAAAGAGGCGGTTTGCAAACTTTGCAAAAAAACTTACCTGAACCACGGCAACACCTCAAATCTTAAAGATCACCTAAAAAGAAAGCACCCTATCCAATTAGAAATAGAAGAAAACGAACGTGCCGGAGTAGAGGGACCACCTGTTCCAAGTAAGTCTATGTGTGTACTTATAAAAATCGAAAATTCTATGTGAGAGGTACTTGCTATTGAGAGTACATAATAAGTAATATAAGTATAATAAGATTTATCATCTTAACTAAGGTCAGTTAACATGTTTGGCCCGCTTGCATCACTATTACGCTAAGGTTTTGACACAATAAGGTATACCTAGTGAAAAAACCTAGACGCCAACTTGTTTATTCCCATCGACCACTACCAACTTAGAGAATAATTCTCTAAGACTACCAAAGTTGTCGCGCGGGCGTAATTTGTAGAACCCGTTGTAGTATGTCTTAACGACCACCTGGGATCCCAGTTTTTGGGGTGGTCGATGGGTATATAAAGTTATAAACTCTACTATTTCCACATATTCTTAGCGATGAAAGAACGAGAAGACGAAAGAAGATAGAATTTTGTTAATGCATTTTTACGAATAATTATATTCTTTTGAAGTCCTGTGCCTACCTACCTGCCTATCTGCTCATATTAACTAATAAGTGCGTAAACATTTTTAATTTTTCAGTTCAAAATGTCAATACGCAGGAGACAACAAATCAGCCAACGCAACAGCCGACACAAGAACCACCAAGTAAGCGAAAAAAGCAGATGCGCCTATGTGCTTCAGAAAAAAATACAAATATAACGGCAGAAAAAACCGCCGAATTTGACGACGCCGTTGTAGAAATGGTAGTGAAAGATTATCAGCCGCTGCCAATAGTCGAGGACACTGGGTTCCGAAACTTAGTACAAAAACTTAACCCAAAATACACCTTACCCTCGCGGAAGACTTTATCCAACAAACTTTTACCAAACTATTACAAATCACACAAAGAAAAACTTACGATGGCTTTGAGCGCTGTTGACTATATCGCACTAACTTGTGACTATTGGAAAGGGATAAATAACAAAAACTTTTTGAGCATGACAGGACACTATATTCAAGATGACAAGTTACACTCCGCTAATTTAGCGACAAAGGAAGTGATAGGTTCTCACACATCAATTAATACTGCTAATAGCATGGTGGATATCTGCAATGACTGGGGTATTTATAACAAAATAGTGACGGTCGTCACAGACAGCGCAAATAACATGAAAAGGGCGGTCAAGGAAGACTTTCGTAAGCCTAACAATGTGTGTGTGACGCCATTTCTCTGAACAGTGAGTTTGAAATTCTTTTGTCTAAATGCCGTGCATTGGTGACGCACTTCAAGCAAAGCACCTTGTCAGCATCTAAATTGAAATCGAAGCAGACCGAGCTGAATTTACCTGAGCTGAAGCTCAAACAAGATGTGCCCACACGGTGGAACTCCGTCTACATAATGCTTGATCGCCTAGTAAAAATTAAACAAATATTAAATAAACAAATATAAATTATTCCTTTTGGCTTTGGCAGAATTAAACGAAAGAGCACCAGAAAATTTATCCGGAATGGAATGGGCGGCACTTGAGGACTGTTTACCAACCCTCAATCCATATCTGGAACTAACTGAATTATTGTCTGGTAGCAAATATGTCACTATGTCAACAATTGTGCCCCTGATCAGAGGACTGCAATTTTCTGTCAGAAGCGTAAACAACAGTACGCACATTGGCCAAGTACTGCAAGCAAAACTAATAGAAACTACAGCAAAAAGACTGGCCGCTTTCGAGACCGACAAATACCGGGCGTAAAAAGACTACTCCCGAAAACTGAAATAGTGCATTCAGACCATGATTCTGAAAATAGTTAAGCTGAAAAAACACGAAAAAAAAATTTACAATTTTGGTCCGCTTTTTTCGTGTTTTCTTTATTAATATCCATTAAATATCGTTAAAGGAACACAAAAACCTATTTTCCATCATTAAAAACACGTTAATAAATAAAAACGTCAAAAAAAGCAATGAAAAACACATGAGAAATATTGGCCCTACGGGTCGATCAGCTGACCGGGAGCGTTGAACTCGCGCGGCCGGAATAAATGCGTACATTGCTGGCTGACAAATACGATCCGAAACGAAAAAAAAGGTTTTCTCCGGTATGAATCACCTCTCAGGCGAAAGCTATTTTATATAGCTATGATATAGGTAGCTTTACCGGTACCTTCAGTATTCGGGAGCTGTCTTTTTACACCCCGTATGTTGCAAAGGCCACCTTTCTTGACCCGAGGTTCAAGAAAACTGGGTTTGGAACTGACGAAAACGCCAATAATGCACAAAAGTGGGTCTCTGAAGAGCTGGCATCGATCAGTGTCCAACTTAACCCCCTATCAGTGGTGGTTCAGACACCACCTGAACCTCGAACGGCCACCACTGCAAATACTTCATCGGTGTGGGCCCTTTTCGACCAAAAAGCAGCCAGACATAGTCATTACGAAACACCTGGCACAACTGCTCGCGTGATGATCAAACAATACCTGGAGGGTGGGCTACTAAACAGAAACAATGACCCACTTCAGTATTGGCGGGAGCATTCCCAAATATTTCCCGGACTCTATCGCATGGCCAAAAAATATCTTTGCATCCCGGCAACGTCTGTTCCGTCGGAGAGACTGTTTTCAAAAGCGGGCTATGTATAAGCGAAAGGCGTAGTCGCCTAAGTTCAAAAAAATTAGACCAAATAATGTTCCTCAATGGAAATATTTAGTACTAGTTGCTAACTTGCTACCCGTGACTTCATTCTCATCGTGAGTTTCGTTATCCACATACCATAGTTATTATTAGACTCGCAATTCTAGATTCAAAATAGCAAATTTAAAAAATGTATTAGGACCTCAACTCATTGTATTGTTTTTTGTCATAAAAACTTGATACCTTGTGAGCCATTGAGGGAGCGTTTTAAAGAAATCCATATTCACTCACAGTAATATCGCAATATATTTATGAAATATTATTACATATATACATACACATAAACACGTGGATAGTTTTATGAAAAAGGGTGACGTACATGGTATTAACACGAGAAATAAACACAAACTAAATATATCAAAATTTCGATTACAGAAAGTAAATGGGTCTTTTATGGGGAATTCTGTACGGTTCTATAATAAACTTCCAGTAGGTGCATCTAAACTTCCTATTCGAAGATTTAAATCCTACATAAAGAATAATCTAATTAACAAAGCGTATGACACTTTTGATGACTATATTAATGATAAAGCCGCGTGGCCTGATGTCGCTCTGCCCCGCAACTGCTAAAATGGAAATTTGCAATATCTGTACTTACCTTTTATTATAAGTATAACACGCGTAGCGTGTGCTGTCTTACATACTTTTGCTGATGTTTGTTTACTTTTGACTATCTTCCTAAGGTTTTAAAGTTCTCATTTACTATGTAACAGCAACTCCTTGCTCCGAGGCACCACTAGGCGCTTCTTACCTAGTGGTAAGACGGACCATTTATGCAAGCCAAGCCGTGTTTTTTGCCTGATTCTTCTAGGCTTGGTCGCGTTGGAACACTATTAATTATAGTTTATATAACACTTTTCAAAATGATCCTTGTTATTTCAATGAATAAAATTCTTGATAATTTGTTTTGATAATAAAATTGTGTGTCAAAATTCAGCTTCATCGGGAAGTTGGTACGAAATTTTGAAAATATTTTCAGCTTAGTAGGGACCAGGTTTATTATTATTCCGAATACCCCCAAAGGGGGTTGCTAGGTGTCGGTGGTGAATGTGAATAACCCTTATTAAAACACCCTTGCCAAACCAACTCAACTTTGGTGGGCTAAACTGCCCTTGGTTTATGTAAATACTTTAATTTTTATTTTATTAGATTCATTAATTAATCTAGTTAAATAAGTTTTTATGGTATTTTGTTCGTAATAATCTTTGATTATATACACACTAGATAGAGTTTCGTCCTGCAAACACTACAAAAGAAACAGGCCAGCCTTTGCTAGCGCGTGTGCGTGTCTACACACACAAACATGCGCGCAGCTTTGTCTTACACTCGCGTCACGTCATTGCTTTTGTGTCTGTTTGCGTGCGTAAAGATAACAGCTACTGACATATTTCCCAATTTATTGGGAAAAACTGACTATGTTCGGGTAAGTAAGTTTTGCCGGGTACTAGAAAACAAACAGTGGAATCTGTTGATTTTTTACAGAATGGAGATAGATAGACTAGCGATATTGTGATTATGTCGAGCGTGTGGGAAAAAAGTCAATAAAAAAACAAACTTTGTTTTTTTTTATAATATTCACCCAGTGACTGTGAACTATAGGATCATTAGGTATTCTGAAAAAAAAAACGTTTCAGAACACCTCTAGTGGCATTAGACAAAGATGTGTGGTGAATGCTGTTCTACTACTCTGATGGTCTCGTGAAATGAGAAAAATCAGAGCTGTAGGAGTTAGTCAAACTTTAATAAGAACATCTTTGTCTAAGGCCACTAGAGGTATTCTGAAACGTACCCGTACCTGGAAAAAGAAAGAGGGAGGCCATTTTTTTTTGCGATAGTTTTAACGTAGGTATGTATCAGATTACTTACAAATTGTATGAGAAAACATTTTATTAAATTTGACTAACTTCTGCTACTCAGATTTTTTTCTTCCGATACAATGCTTACATAAAACTGATCAAAAAAAAATTAATTTTATCTGAGTCGATACGCATAAAAATTTTTTTTGATCAAAACTACTCATTTTTATGCAGAACTCACGCTTGACCAAGAAAATAACTGTGCCAAAATAGTTTTTGAAAATGAGCAAATGGTTCCAAAGACAGTTTTCCCGTATCTCTTATGGATATCCCCAAACTGTCCCATTTAAAAAAAACACCCTGTATATTTTAAATTTTCAACTCACAATATAATCTCATCTCAGTCATCTTTTGATTAATCATCGCTATAGGCATTCGTTAGAGTGGATAAGATAACGTATGTATGCCTTCGCCCGCCGCGCCACAGAGGCCGATATTTTGTACATACCTACTATACTTTCCATAGGTAAAAGTGAAGAAAAGTAAAAGCAGGTGAACCCAATCGGCGTTCTCACTTTATAAGGAATCATTTATTCAGTCACCATAAGGAATTTAGCATTCAAAAACTGGCAACACAGACAAAAGTGCCAAGCTTGAGTTGAATAATCGGGGCTAATAAGTTGATTATTTTTATTGAATACTTTTGAAAATACTATGAATTCTGGATACTTATCGATGGTAGGTGACTTTACTAGTTGTTTTTAAACGTCCTTTGTAATTTCTGCACACTTTTATGGCGCAAATCGTCATTGCTAGCTCAAATTTCAATTCACTTTGCGACCGTTCGCCTTGACAACACAATTGACAATGAGGGGCGGGAAGCGACTTATCAGCTAACAGTTAGCTGATATTTTTTTCGACGCTTTTGTGTCATGAAGCTCTATCTAGTGTGTATATAATCAAAGGTAATAATGAATATAGGGCCTTTCAAGTTTATAGTAGTAAGTACTACATAAAAAGGTAAAGTTTTATTATTGTTACCTACCTACATAACTATTGTATTTTAAATAACAAAAAAATACGTTGGTATAAACCTCAAATAAAATGTAAATAAACATAAGCTTTCGTTGCATTAATTTTTAATAGACTTGCTACCTACCCACCTATTTCAGTGATAGTAAATAGAGTACCTTATTAAATTACATGATAGAGAGTTGTAAATACATAGTTTCTAAAGTAGGTAGAATAACGCAGCTGTCTACTCTAGATAGATCTATGCATGCGTTAGGAGCGCAGGTGAAGCTCGTCCGAGGATGAAGCCGATTCGCGGCGCAAATGCCAGATTCAAATAGTTAACCAATTAAAAAGTGGAGTTCCAGCAATGACCGGACCGAATTGCAGCGGAAAACCCCGAGTCGGCCATAAAACGAATGAAAAAAAAGTGTTATAATGGTTATAATGCTAGGATGAATTAATTCATTCGGTGACGTTAGCGAATAGCTAGCGATGAAAGTCAGTCGCTTCAGTCGTCAATCGTCAGTTGGATGGATGAATGAATTCATTCGGTGTTCGCGACTTCAGTCGCACTAGTTGGATGAATTTATTAGTCGACTAGTTCGAATACTTTTATTCATATTTCATAGTCGCGCATCGCTAACGCTCGCTCGCTTATCGATTTGGACTACCTTACGAGTATTTACTACCTTGTACAAACAATGGGAAACAAGAAAATCGTCCACAAAAGAAAGAAAACTATTCGTTTGAAAAACAGTGCAAGAATTATGAGAGAGGCAAAGAAGTTAGTACCTACCTATTTACCAGTAATCAATTACAAGTATCTAGCTACTTGGAGGTAGGTAGGCAGAGTAGGCATGCACCGAGTATGTAGGTAAGTTAGTATCTAGCTACCTTTACCTTTTTTTTCTTTGACGACCTCTTTGGCGCAACGGCGAGTACCCGGCTGAGATGCAAAAGGCTGCGGGTTTGATTCCCGCTGCGGGACAAATGTTTGTATGAACTGCAAATATTTGTTCTGAGTTTGGGTGCTGGGGCCATGGTACTCGTAGTTCCTGATATCCAAGACACAGGGAATCCTAGTGTGGGATCAAGACTACGTACCTATTTGACTGTTGGGTGTTATGTATGTTATTAGGAGGTAGGTACCTAGGCAGAGTAGGCATGCACCGAGTAAGTATGTAGGTACGCACAGTAGAAATTTTTTGGGACTGTTTAGCGGGGGGAGAGAGGCGGCCAGCGCCGGGGCGTATTGGTTGATCAGTCGACCGCGCGCCCCGCACTCGCGTCTCGCGCTCCCTCTAGATACAGACGCGCACACATGAACACATGCTCAATCAACCCCACCACTTTCGCCGAGCACTCTAACTCGTTGCTATATCTAGCTACCTTTACCTTTTTAGGGTCTAGCATCGTTGTAACTATTTGGTAATTTTTTCGGGGCCAGTAGAACCTCGCCTGTCAAATGTCAAAATGTCATCTCGATTGTCAAACGAAAAATCTCGAACGAATAATTTCTAATGAAAAATCTCGAAAGAAAATCTCTGATAATCCCCTGGTAATTTCCAAAAATTTGCAAAATCAAAATTCTGATGATGCAGAACCATTTCAAGCATCCCAAGGTGTTACCTGGTCAAAATAATTTTCCCCATTTTTAGGGTAATTTAAAAAAAGTGGCAAAATCAAAATTCTGATGATGCAGAACCATTTTAAGCATCCCAAGGTGTTGTTCCCTGGTCAAAATAATTTTCCCCAGTTTTAGGGTAATTTAAAAAAAGTTGCAAAATGAAAATTCTGATTATACAGAACCATTTCGAGAACCGTAAAATGTTGCCTGATGGAAATAATTTTCCCTATTTTTAGGGTTATTTCCAAAAAGTTGCAAAATGAAAATTCTGATTATACAGAACCATTTCGAGTACCGTAAAATGTTGCCTGATGGAAATAATTTTCCCCATTTTTAGGGTAATTTCCAAAAAGTTGCAAAATCAAAATTCTGATAATGCAGAACCATTTCAAGCATCCCAAGGTGTTCCCTGGTCAAAATAATTTTCCCCATTTTTAGGGTAATTTAAAAAAAGTTGCAAAATCAAAATTCTGATTATACAGAACCATTTCGAGTACCGTAAAATGTTGCCTGATGGAAATATTTTTCCCCATTTTTAGGGTAATTTCCAAAAAGTTGCAAAATCAAAATTCTGATAATGCAGAACCATTTCAAGCATCCCAAGGAGTTCCCTGGTCAAATAATTTTCCCCATTTTTAGGGTAATTTAAAAAAAGTTGCAAAATGAAAATTCTGATTATACAGAACCATTTCGAGTACCGTAAAATGTTGCCTGATGGAAATAATTTTCCCCATTTTTAGGGTAATTTCCAAAAAGTTGCAAAATCAAAATTCTGATAATGCAGAACCATTTCAAGCATCCCAAGGTGTTACCTGGTCAAAATAATTTTCCCCATTTTTAGGGTAATTTAAAAAAAGTTGCAAAATCAAAATTCTGATGATGCAGAACCATTTTAAGCATCCCAAGGTGTTGTTCCCTGGTAAAAATAATTTTCCCCATTTTTAGGGTAATTTAAAAAAAGTTGCAAAATGACAATTCTGATTATACAGAACCATTTCATAAGCATCCCAAGGTGTAGCCTGGTCAAATAAATTTTCTTCATTTTAAGGGAAACAATGTGTTTTATAATTGATATCCTACTGTGAAGTACATTATAAACCTCTGTACACTTTCCTCGTAGATACACCTTTGAAAAAAGCTCACCTTTGTGCCTGTAAAATGCACTTTCTTTTAATATAGCCAAAACAGAAAAGTTTTAGTAGTAGAATTTCTTGTGAAAGACTTCTTACGAAGAAGTACACCACCTACTACTAACTACTATTATGACACTGAGTTATTTTAAAACTAGTTACAAAATCGTGATGACACAAAATTATCAACACCTATATAGTGAGGTATTCAAGTACAGGAATACAGGACTGAACATTACAGAAATACAAAAGATAAAATGCATAAGTGGGTTTTTTATTTGTTTGGGCTAAATAATTGATTGTTGACAGTTTAGGAACGCTTCAACTTGCCATTTTTTTTCTAACTGAAATACACTTTTTTCAGATTAGCATCGAAATTGTCCATTCTTGACACAAATAGTACAAACGATGAACCAGATAGGTAAGTACTCAGTAGCTTAGATAATTTCACATCTGCTTGGTATGTTTTTGTACCAATTCTTTTTGTGTATAATCTAATAAATGTATTTTTTTTAAATAGTCTGAGTTTATAAATTTTATTTATTTCTTGTTATTATTCCTTTCAGACCTATGTTGCAGGCTTTGGAGAACGTTACCCCTATCTGTATCTCTTCAGTCACCCAAAAAAGACATCTTCCTCCAACTTGAACTTGGGCAATAATGAAGGATTTCCACCTGCCACTCCTGCAAGGTAATCCTTCGTCAAATTGATATCACAAGATGATAGCAACTCAGAAGAGACATCTGGAGGTCTAAAAAGGCCACTTTATATGAATCATCTTTTGAAGATTTTAATATTAAATTCACATATACAATTCAGAAGTTTGACATTGTTTGCACCTTTTGTGTTCAAAATAAATATTAAAATATAAAAATAGTTAAAATAGGGTTCGGATCACGTTTAGATCTTGTGTCGATGTCATAAAGGTCAAAAATGGTATTCTCTTATGAGCCTGAAGTTCCGAACGTTGTAGTTCAACGGTTTTTTTTTTTACAAAATCTTGAAATAAATGGTAGTATAGGGTTTGCCAAGTCACGGAGACCATGAAAAATCGTATTTGAGTCAAGCAGAGCCTCAAATATTAAGAAAAAACCAGTGTTAAACTTTCCTGTATTATTGAGTGAGTAAAATGTCTCTAGTTTTTTTTTTACAAATGTATACCTGTCAATAACATTTCATTTGCTTGATTAGGTATTACTTAGTATCCACAAGGGTTTTCAAGAAAATCAAAAGGGAGGGCGGGGTTGTTTTGAACCAATTTTCGATCATTTTTCGTAAAGTTTGCTGTGAAATTAAGTGTTAACAAAGCCCTAGTTTTTTGTTTTGCCAAGGTATACCTGTAAATTACATCTTATTCACTTGCTTAGGTATCACTTAGTACCCACAAGGCCTTTCAAGAAAATCAAAAGGGAGGGCGGGGTGTTTTGAACCAATTTTCGATCGATTTTCGTAAAGTTTACTGGAAATTCAGTGAACACAAGTACCTAGTTTCTTTATTTACGGAGGTATCCCAGTAAATAACATCTTATTCACTTGCTTAGATATTACTTAGTATCCACAAGGACTTTCAAGAAAATCAAAAGGGAGGGCGGGTCTTTTGAGCCTATTTTCGATCTTTTTCTCAAAGTTTGCTCTGAATTTAAGTGTTTATAAGGCCCTAGTTTTTTGTTTTCCAAGGTATACCTGTAAATACCATCTTATTCACTTGCTTATGTATAACTTAGTATCCACCAGGACTTTCAAGAAAATCAAAAGGGAGGGCGGGTCTTTTGAGCCTATTTTCGATCTTTTTCTCAAAGTTTGCTCTGAATTTAAGTGTTTATAAGGCCCTAGTTTTTTGTTTTCCAAGGTATACCTGTAAATACCATCTTATTCACTTGCTTAGGTATCACTTAGTATCCACAAGGACTTTCAAGAAAATCAAAAGGGAGGGCGGGGTGTTTTGAACCAATTTTCGATCGTTTTTCGTACAGTTTGCTGGAAATTCAGTGAACACAAGTCCCTAGTTTCTTTTTTTACGGATGTATACCTGTAAATAACATCTTATCACTTGCTTAGGTATCACTTAGTATCCACAAGGACTTTCAAGAAAATCAAAAGGGAGGGCGGGGTGTTTTGAACCAATTTTCGATCGTTTTTCGTAAAGTTTGCTGCAAATTCAGTGAAGACAAGTCCCTAGTTTCTTTTTTTACCTGTAAATAACATCTTATTCACTTGCTTAGGTATCACTTAGTATCCACAAGGACTTTCAAGAAAATCAAAAGGGAGGGCGCATTTAATTTTACACAGTCCAGTCCATCCAAAGGTTGACTGGAAGAAATCGCTACAGAGCGATAAGACCGCCCATTGTATAGCATAGTTAGTTTTAGTTTTTGTTTGTTAAATTGTTTAAATTTTACAATGGTGTGCAATAAAGTAGTTTCTATCTTCTATCTATCTATCTAGTGGCCTTAGACAAAGATGTTCTTATTAAAGTTTGACTAACTTCTACTACAGCTCTGAGGCCCAATTCTCTAATTTATAACTTTTCATTTAAAAAACCGACTTCCGCCATTGTATTCGACTAAATAATTTTGGATGAAAAAAAAATTATGAAAGAACCATAGTGGTGAAAGTATTATGATACTTTCTGAATGCAAATGCTTGGTGTCTTGCTGAAAATATCAAAATCGCCATATGTATCCCTACAATATTTGAGGAGTTCCCTCAATTCCTCGTGGATCCCATCATCAGAACTGGATTCTGAAAAAAATGGGACCAATCTGAAAGTATATCTATTCAAATAGAAAAAGAATTTTCCAAATCGGTTCATAAACGCCGGAGATATGGGGTAACAAACATAAAAAAAAAAAAAAAAAAAATACAACCGAATTGAGAACCTCCTCCTTTTTGGGAAGTCGGTTAAAAAACATTCAATTCGCAGTATAATCTCATCTCAGTCGCACTGTCAGCTGTCACCTATATAGTAACTATTACTATACGAGACAGTGCGACTGGCACGAGATTATATTGTGACTGGAATGTTTTAAAATTATAGAATTGGGCCTCTGATTTTTCTCATTCCATGACACGAGTTAAGTTTCCCGCGCAAATATGACTTCGCGTGCATATTGTGCTGTAAAAGACAAACAGAGACATATACATCATTTAATTTTTTAACCGACTTCCCAAAAAGGAGGAGGTTCTCAATTCGGTTGTATTTTTTTTTTTAATGTTTGTTACCGCATATCTCCGGCATTAATGAACCGATTTGGAAAATTCTTTTTTTATTTGATTAGATATACTTCCAGATTGGTCCCATTTTTTTCAGAATCCAGTTCTGATGATGGTATCCATGAGGAATTGAGGGAACTCCTCAAATATTGTAGGCATACACATGGCGATTTTGATATTTTCAGCAAGACACCAAGCATTTGCATTCAGAAAGTATCATAATCCTTTCACCACTATGGTTCTTTCATAATTTTTTTTTCATCCAAAATTATTTAGTCGAATACAATGGCGGAAGTCGGTTTTTTAAATGAAAAGTTATTAAATTGCCGAACGAAGATGAAAGGTAAGTTATTTGATCGATGTAGGTACATTAGTTATTGTCTGTAGGTGCATATCGAAGTAATGCCTTTTATATGTGTGATTTCATGTACATTTAGCATAGATTTCAATGATCTAGGTCGGAGATACCTAAATAATTACTTGAATTTTCTACTTACTTACGTCCTTAATTTGATTTTACTTCGGAATCGCTCTAAATTACTTATTTAAGGACCTAAATACTTACCTACTTTATTACTCCATAATAACAATATTGATAAAAACAAACGGTAAGTACTTAAGTAATTCGTAGGTACAAGTCGACAACCCTTACGAGTTGCAACACTCCGCGCCAGACAGCGACAGAGTTACGCGTTAGGAGAGAGCCCCAATGTTTAGGTGAATATTGCGTTAGGTACAAAGCGCTTGTGCGAGCTGAATTGCACTTTGTTGCGTCCTAGCAAGAGTCGCTATTTAAACTAGTGGTTCGCCCCGAACTGAGACCTCGCGATAACACCTTTATCAGCCCGACTACTTAACCATGTAATTTCCATTTTTCTATTATTATTTTTGAAAATGTTCACCTCGAGGTTTACCAGTACAGTACAGGATCTATCAGTAACAAATGTAATTTCCTACACATCATCGAAATAACCTTTGAATAGGGCTAAGCAACGGTGCGTAATACTACATACCTGTTAGTACCTAGGTATATCAAGTACCTGACGAATTAATTGATAACGTCCTTTTGACGAAACCCATAGAACTCCAGCGTCATTCAAATTCCAAGAAATGGGAGGTCAACAATGGATGTTATATTGGTTACTGTTTTATGGAGTACAAGTTTCTAAATTCTTCAGTTTCAGACTTTTCCCTGTAGTTGTGACACAAAAGCCACAAGCATACCAAATTTCAGCATTGTGGGATTGCTGAAAGTACCCTAGAATTTTTGATTTATACGTTTTTTATTTTCCCTAATATCTCAAAAACTACTAAGGCTAAATACTTATTAAAAACAGTTTTGAAATGTCCAACTAAAACGCTTTCATTAGACACCCCACTTGATCGGACTGTCTCACTTTTATTTTTTTTACCCCGTCTTGGACCCCAATATCTCAGCAACCCCTTGACCGATATAGCTCATAACCTTACCTACAAATTGTACCAATACTGTCTACCCCCATACCAAATTTCATGAAGATCGGATTAACGGTTTGGAAGTTTTCATCGGACAAACATACATACATACATACATACATACAAACGCCGATTCTTCCAACTTGACTCAGACAACTCGCTTCGCTGGTTCAATATACAAAATCGCGAAGTGTGTCTTCTGTACTTGTACTAAATATTTATTCTGTAGCAGAAGACCGGGCTCACCTTGAGGGTCGCGAAATTGGAGTCTTGCCATAATATGAATTTAATTTATTTTTAACCGACTTCCCAAAAAAGGAGGTTCTCAGTTCGGTTGTATTTTTTTTTTTTTAATGTTTTACCGATTTTGAAAATAATTTTTTTATTTGATTAGATATACTTCCAGATTGGTCCCATTTTTTTCAGAATCCAGTTCTGATGATGGAATCCATGAGGAATTGAGGGAACTCCTCAAATATTGTAGGCATACTTATGGCGATTTAGACATTTTCAGCAACAAACCAAGCATTTGCATTCAAAAAATATCATAATCCTTTCACCACTATGGTTCTTTTATCATTTTTTTATCATACAAATATTTTAGTCGAATATAATGGCGGAAGTCGGTTTTTTAAATGAAAAGTTATGTGTAGAGTGTTCTTACATAAGTTATTAGCTGATTTTCTGTTTAGGTACTATAGGTAGGTATCGTGTACGTACTTACCTGTATTTTATGAGCCTGGTATTTTGTAGTAGTAGGTGTGAGAGTATAATAAAATATTTGTATGATAAAAAAATGATAAAAGAACCATAGTGGTGAAAGGATTATGATATTTTTTGAATGCAAATGCTTGTTGCTGAAAATATCAAAATCGCCATATGTATGAGGAGTTCCCTCAATTCCTCATGGATTCCATCATCAGAACTGGATTCTGAAAAAAATGGGACCAATCTGGAAGTATATCAATTCAAATAAAAAAAGAATTTTCCAAATCGGTTCATAAATGCCAGAGACATGCGGTAACAAACATTAAAAAAAAACATCCGAATTGAGAACCTCCTCCTTTTTTGGGAAGTCTGTTAAAAACATAAACGAACCATAATGGCCAATATCACGAACCTTAGTGGAACGCGCCAAAAATGGGGATACAGTACCTACCTCATAGAATAATAGCATAGCATGAATAGTAACTTTTATTATTATTATCTAAGCAAGCAAGTTTCAACTTGTTATTGTTGATGTAGGTACCTACCTACATTACGAAAACCGAGTGGAACTCAAATTAGAGTGCTTCTTAACTCAACCCAATGAAGGTCAACCCATTT
This sequence comes from Epirrita christyi, assembly GCA_951392215.1. Classification (NCBI taxonomy): domain Eukaryota; kingdom Metazoa; phylum Arthropoda; class Insecta; order Lepidoptera; family Geometridae; genus Epirrita; species Epirrita christyi. The sequence goes on along the minus strand of OX595841.1, from coordinate 16,817,886 downwards.
AGGTATTTGTATCGACTCAACCCATTTTTATAAAATATCTAAGTAAGTATTAAAAAAATATATAAACTCAAAAAATGGTAAATACATACTCAATTAAAATCAATTATTCCTAAAATATGAGTACATATAATATTTACCACCCTCAAGAGCACTCTAAACTCGTGCGCGAACTGCCCGCGAAACAGGAGCACAAAATATCTAGGTACAGAAGGCCAGCACCGGCCAAACTTGATTTTAATAACCTACGCTCGACTATAAGCGTTTACTAATTTTACAATGAAATTTGCGTAAAATTACAGCTTATGTTTGCATTTATTTGTAAACGTTTAGCGCCAAAATCCATATGCGCGAGCGTGTTGCGCCACGTTCACAGATTATGTATAGAAAAACTGCATTGCAACCTCGGTCCAACTGAAGTGGTATCGTAATGGAAAATAAGTATTATAACTTTTCATTTAAAAAACCGACTTCCGCCATTGTATTCGACTAAAATATTTGGATGAAAAAAAAAATGATGAAAGAACCATAGTGGTGAAAGGATTATGATACTTTTTGAATGCAAATGCTTGGTTTGTTGCTGAAAATATCAAAATCGCCCTATGTTTGCCTACAATATTTGAGGAGATCCCTCGATTCCTCATGGATTCCATCATCAGAACTTGATTCTGAAAAAAATGGGACCAATCTGGAAGTATAATCTATTCAAATAAAAAAGAATTTTCCAAATCGGTTCATAAAAGCCGGAGACATGCGGTAACAAACATTTAAAAAAAAAAAATACAACCGAATTGAGAACCTCCTCCTTTTTTGGGAAGTCGGTTAAAAAGTTATATTATGATATAGTTGTCCATAGAAGAGCTGTATCGTAATGTAATTTTTAAATACTTAATTTATTTCGTTGGCATGTGCGTAAAAACTGTCTTTTTAGTTTTGTTTTTAGTTTTTTAATCATTATAAGTATTTCAGTATGAGAGTAGATAAAATAAATGGATGCGAGCCAAAAGTTTTTATTTTTGTTAATTTTTCTGAATGTTGTTGCAAATAAATCTATTCTATCCTATTCAAAAAAAAAAATCCCAAGACCATTTTGGTTTTCAGAAAATAGTCCATTCATACCCCAAGGCAACTCATTGACGAGTTTTGGCGGATTCATCGCACGCGGGCACAGAATAAAAAACTGCGGGGTTGAGTGCCGGCGTGCGGCGCGCGGGAAAATAACGAAATTTCGCGATACTAGCCGAGCCAAGCCGAACCGCGCCGGCTCACATCGCTGCTTAGTCAGTGTTTCATTCGATTTTCGCTCGTACCAAATCACAGGTAGGTATTATAAATACGAACCAAGTGTCGCGTTTACGTGAAATTTTACTGTCCACTCCAACAAAATGGCATTTAGCTCAGCAATCAGCATAATCACATAATGTGGCATAATGCTGAGTAGGTCTACTTTGCCAGCTGACACCAAGCAGGCAGGGACCTCTGTGGCGCGGCGGGCGAGTAGCCGGCTGAGGTGCAAGAGGTTGCAGGTACGATTCCTGCTGCGGGACAAATGTTTGTACTTACTTATATGATCTGCAAATTTGTTCCGAGTGTGGGTGTTATAGTACCATGGTAGGTACTCGTGGTTTCTGATACCCACGCACGACACAGGGAATCCTAGTGTGGGATCAGCCCCTTAATTGGCTAACGAACTGAGGCCCAATTCTCTAATTTAAAAACATTCCAGTCACAACATAATCTCGTGTCAGTCGCACGGTCTCGTATAGTAACTATTACATATTCTTAGCAAGAAACGCGAAGATTAAGTAATAGTTACTATACGTGACAGTGCGACTGAGACGAGATTATAACTGCGAATTGAATGTTTTTAAATTAGAGAAATTGGCCTTTGATATTCGCTTTCGATAACGATTTTACAGTATACTGCGCTATATCTTTTAAATAATCCTGCTTGTGATAACTAGTGGTTCGCCCCGAACTGAGACCTCGCGATAACACCTTTATCAGCCCGACTACTTAACTAAGTAATTTCCATATTTTCTATTATTATTTTTGAAAATTTTCCCCTCGTGGTCTACCAGTACAGTACAGGATCTACCAGTAACTACTCTAATTTCCTACACATCATCGAAATAACCTTTGAATAGGGCTAAGCAACGGGGCGTAGTTATACTACATACCTGTTAGTACCTATATCAAGTACCTGACGAATTAATTGATAACGTCCTTTTGATGAAAACCATAGAACTCCAACGTCATTCCAATTCTTAGAAATGGGAGGTCAACAATGGATGTTACATTGGTTTCTGTTTTATGGAGTACATGTTACTAAATTCTTCAATTTCAGACTTTTCCCTGTAGTTGTGACACAAAAGCCACAAGCATACCAAATTTCAGCATTGTGGGATTGCTGGAAGTACCCTAGAATTTTGGGTTTTTACGTTTTTTATTTTCCCTAATATCTCAAAAACTACTAAGGCTAAATAATTATTAAAAACAGTTTTGAAATGCCCAACCAAAGCGCTTTCATTAGACACCCCACTTGATCGGACTGTCTCACTTTTATTTTTTTTACCCCCTCTTGGACCCCAATATCTCAGCAACCCCTTGATCGATATAGCTCATAACCTTACCTACAAATTGTACCAATACTATCTACCCCCATATCAAATTTCATGAAGATTGGATTAACGGTTTGAAAGTTTTCATCGGACAAACATACATACATACATACACACATACATACAAAAGCCGATTCTTCCAACTTGACTCAGAGAACTCGCTTCGCTCGTTCAATGAACTCGCTTCGCTCGTTCAATTAATGTAGAGTACAATTCTGAAAGGCGGACGGTTAGAGACTGGCCTGCCGGCCGAGCCACAGATTAGTATGTAGTGGGCCAACTTGCTGCATCAGCAATTGGTGCCCCTACATAAGTAATAAAACCACCATCATTTACAACAATATTTATTTTTGTATTTAAAAAAATATAAGTTGAAGAAGTCTCCATTGTGTCTATGTTCGCTCCCCAACATCAAGTACAAAAATTTTTGATGTTTAGACGACGCGCGAGTTTCCGTATCTAGGAGGCGGGGCTCAATGGACGGAGTTAGCGTGGGAATTTTTTTCGAAAAGCACGGTGATAACGTACAATTTCTAACAAATTATGGGAGCGGCGAGCGTGCGTCCCGCGTCGTCTGGTTCAAAGAAAATGGACTGGTTATAGGTGCCGGCCGCGGAGCGGGCCGCGCCTCAGGCCGGTTGCGCGGCGCGTGGCGAACACATCGTACATAACCACGTAACGAACTAGTGATGTGGTAAAGTTGTTTTCGTAATTTATTGACCAAAGCCAAATACCGAACATTGACAAGCTGGTACTTATAACATAATATTTGAGTTTGTGTAAAGTATGTTCATCCTTAGCCCCTGTAGGCTACTAGACTACAGGGGCTAAGGATGAAATAGACTTTCAGCCAATAAATGATGTGATGAAAAACGTGTACATTATCATGTTTGTGCATTATCAACATGTGACGATTTTGTACGACTGATTATGTACAACCAAATATTGCACACCCTGATTAGGTACAAGGTGTTAATGCACAACATAATGGGAAGTTTTCAGAGAGGCAATTAATAAAAAAAAAATCCGGTAGATGGCGGTGACTCGATATAATAATAAATAAATAAATGCTGGACATTTCACACAACATTATCTAGCCCCAAGCTAAGCAGAGCTTGTGTTATGGGTACTAGATAACTAATATACTTAAATACAATACATTACATAGATATATATTTTTTATTATACATAGAAATATACCCTGTACAAATATCTGCAGATTGTACAAATATTTGTTCCGAGGCGGGAATTGAACCCGCAACCTCCTGCGTCGCAGGCGAACCTTCGCCCGCCGCGCCACAAAGGTCGTCAAATGTGACCGATATGGTTGTGTCTTCCGAAGATTTTGCAAAATCTCCACAGATAACAAATTCTCTCTGTTTATCTTTTTTTCCTCCAAGTTTCGCGTTGCGATTTCGAAGCTCGTTTTTCAAGTCTACTATAGACCGGTCTACTTGGTCCGGCTTCAACAATAACAACAAAAAATTATAACAATAGCGTAACACTAACAAATATATCAGAATTTCAACAAAAACTTCACGTAGATACTTATTTACTTCACCAACGAACAGCATGAGTGAGTGAAGTCAACGGCACTGACAGTTGGTGGCTGACCGAGAAAAAGACAACTATATCTGAACTGCGCCATCTATGCATGGATTTAGAACTATTTTCTTTCAGCTGTCAGAAAACTTCCCGTTACGTCAGCATGTCAGCACGTTTTTCATGACCACCTTATGATTGGCTGAAATGCTATCTAACCCCCACCCTCAGATTTAGAGGCCGGATTTAGAGATCTGGAGGCTTCGGGGCAACAAAGGAGTGGAGGCCCCCAGCTGGCCCCAAATTATTTTACAAATTAAATGAACAATTCGTTTCAGTCGAGTTTTTCAATAAATAATTTATTGTGAAACCAAGTAGATTCTTTTAGTATTTAACAAACATTATCAATAACATTATCATTAATAACATAAGCTACGCCGACGATATGGTGTAGTTGAGCCCTTCGATCGGAGCTCTACGCAAGCTGCTGCAGTTGTGTGAGGCCTCTGCGGGGGCCCATGGGCTCAGATATAATGCGAAAAAGAGTGAGTTCATGGTGTTTAGGGCGGGCTCTAAGACCTATCTGAATGTACCACCCATTGCCCTGGACGGTACTCCTCTTAAGCGTGTTTCGAAATTTAAATATCTGGGCCATTGGGTCACAGATGAACTAGGGGACAATGACGACATAGAGAGAGAGCGCAGGGCGTTGGCCGTCCGGTGTAACATGGTGGCTCGTAGGTTTGCTCGCAGTTCCAGGGAGGTGAAAGTGACGCTTTTTAAAGCTTATTGTCAGTCACTTTACACTAGCAGCCTGTGGGTTGCCTATACTCAGAGGGCGTTCAACGCGCTGCGCGTACAATACAACAATGGTTTTAGAGTGGTGATGGGGCTGCCACGGTTTTGCAGTGCGTCAGGTATGTTCAGTGAGGCGCACACTGATGGCTTTCACGCCATTATAAGAAATCGTTGTGCGTCTCTTTTGAAACGCCTACGTGGCAGCCCCAATACCATTCTAAATACTTTGACAGATAGGTGGGTCTCACCGTTTCTGGGGCACTGGATAAGCCTGCATATAACACTTTTTAAGGGGCGCTGCCCTGGGAGCTGAGGGTCGCTCGTATTTGTTTTTGTATGTCTGATTGTTATGACCTGTGTAATTATTTGACTTTTTATATCTTTGATATTTGCTTTAAATTTTTATTATGATATTGTAGTGTAATGTTATTATTGATTAGTATTAGTATTTTATTTGAATGTATTTTAAAATTATGAGCTTATAAGGCTTGAAATAAACGAATTTTAATTTTAATTTTAATTTTTAATTATACAATATGTTATTTTGTACACTTGCCATATTTACGGAGGTTAATATACTGCTGACACCGATTACAAATCAGTAAAAAAAACACAACCGAAAAATTTCATAGTTAGTAAAAATTTTGCAATTAAAAAATATCCACCCGTGTTTACATTCACTGTACAAAATCAACCGCTGTGGCACGATCAGCGTGGTCGCCGCGGCGTCCTTTGACTTCTGACGACTCGATGCCGGCACGCGGCGGCGCCTTTGAGCGGCATCCTTTGAGAATGGAATTTTGCGCGCGCGTGCGACGCTGGACAGTCAGTCCAGTAGTCACTTCCTCTATCTTTCTCGTTCTTTGATGACCAGTCAGTCACATTCTCATATTGTCAGTTTGTTTCTCTGTTTCTCTTAGATAATATTGCGAAATATTTTATTATTGCTGTCTATTAATGCTAGAATACGTTTATGTGTGTTGCTTGCTTCTGAAACCTAATTAATTTCTGATAAATGATAATATTTTAAAACGTTTAAAAACTTTTTTATGGCCAGGTTTCCTCTGGATGAAGTCCGGTTAGTACCTACCTAGGTTATTAGATAAATTATCAGTCCTATGCCTACTTCTTCTTGGCCCAAAATATCTTAGATTCCTAAAAATATCATAATCCCAAGCATTAATAATTTTGATTCTGAATGATAGTGTGGTGAACGATATCTTCACTTATAAATATCGATAATCGATGCTTTTATTTTTAGGTGTAAAAAATTGGTGAAATTTCTAAATCTTTCATCATCAACCCAAAGAAGTCTGCAAAGAACTGCTGGACATAGGCCTCCCCCATAGACTGCCACGATGAAACACTATAGACACTGATTGTAGCACATGTACATTTAAGATGCTTAAAACCTAAATGTTATGGGTGAGCCTAAGGTTGTCTGGAAGAGATCGCTCTTTAGCGCTAAGACTGCCTGGTAAATGCCGAAAATAAATGTTATGTTTTACTTTATGGCGTTTTTATTGTACACAAATCCAATAAACTGGACTTTGTGCCACTGGTTTTGTTTTAGTGGTGCTAAAACAAAACTGGTGAAAATAATAATACAAAAATATTAATTCAAACTGTAGGTAAGGTCATTCATCAATATCGATAGATTTTGAATACTGGCTGCACATCACTATTCCATTTTTGTATGTTGGTAGAACTGATTGTTTTGTCAATCGTCCGTCATGTTGGCTTTTTGCGGTATTTGTGTTTTGACGACAGTAATTTTTTTTACTCTATGTCCCGTCTCTTCTTACGTATAGTAATTGCATCCTCATTGAGTCAGTCGTCCCCGAATGACCGCGGAATTAGGTCACGCATCGCGGTTTTTTGCCATCATCAAAATGTCAGGAACCTACTATAATGTTGAGTTAGTGGAAATGGTGCGATTATTTAAGTGATTACCTGAGTGAAGTGTTCGGTACCCAATGGATAAGGTGTGGTGGGCCAGTGCCGTGGCCACCACGTTCTCCAGAATTAACTCCCTGTGATTTTTATTTATGGGGTGACGTAAAACCTTTGGTGTACGCGGACGAAGTGACGAGTGTCGAACAATAAAGACAAAGGATTGTTTCAATAAATATAATTTTTTGTACCTTTGCTGCATATTGTGTACGTAATCACGGGACCAACAACGCCAAAATTCTTGAAGCATGCGTTGTGTAAGCTGCCACCTTCTCAAGGTTGACAAGTTTGCCGATTCAAAATTACGATCAGGTGCAGTGACGAGTGGCTCTCCAACAAGAAAATGACCTGGAGTCAGGATTGATTCCACATCAGCATCACCTTCAATTCTCGATAAGGGTCTTGAGTTAAGACACGACTCCACCTGTGCCAAAACTGTGGACATTTAATTTTCTTCATAAGTAAGCTAAGCATTTCCAATCACTCTCTTTAAATGGAATTTGGTAGATTTTATAGCTGCCTCCCATAGACCACCAAAATTTGGAGCACGAGGCGGAATAAAATGCCATGCAGTTCCATTGGTGGCCAGGTTCTCCGCTATCTCTCTGCCCACCGTGGACTGTTCCGCGTCAAACAAGATTTTTAACTCTCGTGCAGCACCAACAAAATTTGTCCCGTTGTCACTGTACATATCTGTGCAATGGCCTCGCCTAGCGACAAATCTTTTAAAAGCTGCCAAAAATCCTGGCGTAGTCAGATCGCTTTCTGCTTCGATATGCACAGCACGAGTTACCATACATATAAACAGGCATATGTAACCTTTATACGAACGACTAGATGGAGCGTGGTGCGCGAGCTGCAAGCAGCTCGCGAGGGGGAGTTTTTACAAGGGGTTAAAAAAAAAAATTAAAAAAAAAATTTTTCGACAAAAACTTTTTCGAATAAAATTTCTCTAAGTCTTTTTTCGTTCAACATTTTTCAGAGTCCTTTTGAGGGAAAAGGTGCGCGAGCTGCAAGCAGCTCGCGTCTGGCTGTTGGTTTCAAAGGGGTTAAAAAAAAAATTTTCAAAAAAAAAATTTTGAACAAAAATTTCATCAAAAAAATTTTCATCAAAATTTCTCTAAGTCTTTTTTCATTCAACATTTTTCAGAGTCCTTTTGAGGGAGAAGGTGCGCGAGTGTTTGATCACTGCAGCGTTTTTAACACAGATAGTGCATTGGCGAACGTGGCTTTTCACTAACCGTTTGGCTCCCACAATCCAGTACTTGGCATGCAAGAATCCGAGAATCAATTGAGGACCTCCATGTAAGGTACTTTTATGGGCATTATCAATTAGTAATCTGGTGAATTTCCCTTCATTTGGTATTAATATCTGATGTTTTTTGTTTTCAGAAACTTTCAAGTTTTCTAGTCTTCCTCCTACCCTCAATACTTTTCTATCATCCAGGAACGGGTTCAATGACAACAACTTGCTAGTCCTTTTTAAACTCTTTCGACCAGTTACTGACTTAATTTCTTCCGCGAAATACTTCTCTTGACATCGTTTTATGCACACTTCCAATGCTTCGTCCATCTCTCCTCGACTCAGTATGACACTTTTATGTCGCTCTATTTTAGGTTTCTTCATATTGAGGAATCGTCTGCAGTACGCTACTACTCTGATTAATTTGGTAAGTGAGGAATATTTATCAAAGAGGTTGATTTCATTTTCTGAAATATGCATGCAAACTTTCCTTGTAGCTTCTTCTAAATTGGTCTGCATTTGTTTAGGCTTTTCCTTTTTAATTTCTTTATTTTTTAGCATCAATTCAACCATAGCGAAGATTTCAAAAACTCCGATGGACTAAGTCCTCTTGATGCCACATCTGCTGGGTTCGACTTAGAAGACACGTGATTCCACTGATGTGGTTCTAAAGTTCCCATTATCATGGTGACCCTGTTTGCAATAAAAGTTTTCCATCTGCTCGGATGACTATTCAACCACGCGAGAACTACAGTGGAATCTGTCCACGCAACCCAGTTATTTTTTGGAACTTCCATTATCGTGCCAACTTCTGCTAGCAGCTTAGCCAAAAGGACTGCCCCACATAGCTCGAGACGTGGTATAGATACCTGCTTAATAGGTGCCACCTTCGTCTTCGCTGCGACTAACTTGACATGGACCCCATCAGCACCTACGGTACGAACATAGACCACTGCAGCGTAAGCTACTTGAGAAGCGTCGCTATATCCGTGCAACTCGATCTGCGTGTCATTGACTGTGCATCCCAAGTAACGAGGTATCTTCACCTGTTCAAGAAATTTCAAGCCCTCTCGGTAAGTCATCCATTCTTTTAGTAAACTTTCTGGTGCTTCCTCATCCCATTTGATTCCTGTTAACCATAGCTTTTGTATGATTATTTTGGCTACAATAATCATTGGTGCAACCCAACCCAAAGGGTCAAATAACCTAGCAATATCCGCTATAATGTTCCTTTTTGTTACAGGTCTCTGCAGCGTGGGGAGGGACACCGCGTAGTGGTAAGAGTCGTCACATCGGTTCCAGGTAAGTCCTAAAATTTTAATTATTGTATCCATTTTTATTTCCAGGTTCCTATTGTTGGCACTTCTAGAATTTCCAACAGTTTCTACCCTCAAGAATGCGTCAGCTATGATGGGTGGTAAAATAAAATAATAAAAATGGATAATACTCAATTTTTATATACTCCTTTGGTTCCATAAATCACAAATCCGAAAAACAGAACACTTCTTTACTTCACTACTAAACAACTTATTCCTTCCAAAATCAACGATCAACTGAGCTGTGAGCTACCGGTATCGGAGCTACGTAATGTCTCTTCGTTACCCCCTAATCATACTCGGTGATAGTCGGCGATAGCCGCGTCACCGGCTACGATTGGTCGAGTTGAATCACTCAGGCAGTCGCTAATAAGGAAGTCAAAACACTGCTATTACATTAATTATTAAAGCAGTGTTTTGTATGGTTTACATAAGCTATGCTATCATAAAATAAATACTATTCTAATACAATTTTTAATAATTGACAACAGTCGGCCATCCAAATTTTTTTAGTACGCCCTCGTGCTTTTTGATTACAAGGAAGTACTAATAATTATTTAATATATTGTACATTTCATTACGTTAAGTATTAACTTTATTTAATTACTTATTGTAATAGTTAATTGTATGGAACTTAAAACTTATAATACTAACTTGTAACTTGGGTGAATACCCAAGTAGCAACTCTGAAGTATATTTAAACGACAGAGCCCAAATTGTAAACCACATAGTTTTTTTTTTGTATAATAATATCCAATCTAAATTTTATTTATTCATATTCAATGTACATGGTATGCTTACATCCAATAGCAGGTTTAGCTACTATGTTAGTACATCGACCCTGTAAGGGCATGTTATTATAAGTTATTGGATAGATTACAATCTTTTAGAAGTGACTAACATTCTTCAACATGATTATTATCTTGTATATTAACAGAAAGTTGAGTTTTAGTTTTTATGACATCTACGATGCCAGGATAAATGACTAAAATTATATAATTCATATTCATATTCATATTAATTTATTTGGCCTTGTAACAAAGGTTGTTAACACTAGGCAAGTCATCATAATATACAATAAAAAATAATGTCAATAAAATCTAAATACGTTACAAATTACACACACATTAAGTCAAGCAACTTTAGTTTCTTGGTCAATTATGAATGACGAGTCTGACAAATTTAAATTCATGAATTCACTTAAGCTATATAATGCAAGTTCTTCCAGAAATAATTTTATTTTTCTTTTGAATTCTGACATATGTTCCAAATTTGTTACTGTCGCTGGCAATTTATTATACAATTTTAACTTAAAATAATCCCCCAAAAATTAATTCAAAGTTAATGAATGGAGAAATAATAATATTTCATAAAGTCATTATAGCCGAAAAATTTACTAATAGCAGGAAATGGCTTTCTCGCGTACGATATGCTCAAAGTTTAACAACGTATTGATAATTTCGATTCTAAAAAATAGTCGGGTTTCAGAAATATGAAAGTGCTTAAATCTTCGAACACATAGCTATATGTACCTGTATGTTTTCATTCAATCAATATTTATTTTGAAACATTAGAAATCATTTCTAGCTAAAATATATATTTTAATTTATGTGGTCAATATTTTCAAATAGTTTCATATGGCTTACATCGTATGGGTCTCGTTTAAGCACTGTAATACATACAGTTGTAATACATAGGTACGTAGTGTTGACTGAATGGATACAGACAAAAAACTACGACGAGACGGAAGCTTTTCTGCACTTTATGCCCTGATAGTTATCGATTGATTTATTTTAATACTATACCAATCCTACATTTTATAATAGATTAGGTTATTGTTACTCTGATCAATTGTTTTTAGATAATATTTAGTTTAGCTTTTTGCACAGTATACTTTTCTGTCTACAATATTAATGATTTAGGGGCAAATTTTACTAATTGCCGATTTCTAAGTAATTGGGTAGATAGATACGTGCTGCATTATGTAAGTATTTACCTTGTAGTTTTTAGTATCAGATTTATCTTAGTGCCTTATCTGTAACCATACATTATAGCTATGGAAGAGTGGGACCTTCTAACACAAGTATTTTTCTACTTATAAGAATGTTCCACCCTTAATTAAAACAATTGTATACCTGATACAATTTTTAATTTTTTTATTTTCATCAGGAGTGACCTTAATTTTTTTTTTTTTAATTCTTGCTAATTTCGTTTGGTTCCAAGTCTGACTTCTTCGATAATATTGAATTCAATAAAAGTGTACTTATGGTTGAATGTGTCAAGGCTATCTTGATACTATGTTAATTAAAATTTTATTGTTTTTACTAGTACTACAGACTTAGACTGCAGTATTGGTATGTGGAATCTATTGAGTTTTAAGAGTTTACTTCCTGATTGTTATTTGTTTTCAGTGAACCTCACCTAACTCAGGTAACAAAGCATTATAGGTACTTTTTCATCACTGCTGAGTGGTGACTTAACAAAACTATTACAGACTTAAACAGCAAGCTGGAACATACGAGTTTTCTGCACGGTTGCCTACCATGTAGCAAAATTCCGTGTATCAAGTACAAATGTTACTATGTTGTGTATGTTGTTGTTATATTTGCTGTGTTGAGAATGTTGAGATCTATGAGCTAGCATAATTCCGAAAAATTAAGATCTATTACTGTCTATGGACGACAACATATCATGCTAGCTAAATTCTAAAATCATGGATGTCCAAAAACAATTGTAGTAAAGCTCCAAAGCAATTTGCCATGATGGTCTGATAGCATCTGCGGCTACGGGCTAACTAAGGAGTTAAACAGCCACTTGACTGGCGTAGACTCCAGAGGCCCAATTCTCTAAGATATTTTAAAACTACACTAAAAGTTGACCGAATCGAGAATGAATTGTAAATTGACTGGAAGTTGAATTTCTAGTCCCTCATAAATAACAATTTAGTCTACTTTCAATTCATGGTGACCACCATTAGAGTAGGATAGTTATATATATAATTGGAAAGAGTAAAGAGAGACTCCATCTACTTATACTAAAATTAACGAAAAAACTTTGAATCGTTCAAGTTTCGGTCACATTTCGATATAATCACATTACAGTGTTGTATTTTATGTCAGGAGAATACCATTTCTGACATTTAAGACATCGACACAAGATCGAAACATGATCCGAACTCTATTTTAACTATTTTTTAGTAAGTGAATTGGGCCTCAGATGCAGATTTCAGTAGATTTATTGTAAAGTGATTATTGTTTTTAATACTATTTAAAGGAAATATTTTAAAATTCTGGAAAAGGAACGCAATTTATACAGTATATCTATATCATAGTAAATGGATGAAACGAAATGTTTTGCTACAGCTATTGGTTTATTATATGATTGGGGAATACTCTTATCGCCAATATTCATGATATTTATAGCTATTATGCAGTCAAAAATGTTGATAGATAAAAGCCCACCATTTTCGTTATGGTTTTAATTTGTGACTGACATTTATTGTATTAAGTATATCAGTTATCTAGTACCCATAACACAAGCTCTGCTTAGCTCAGGGCTAGATAATGTTGTGTGAAATGTCCGGCATTTATTTATGTATTATTATTATTAATTAGCATTGTAATATTTTATTGTATGTATCATATTTTGCGTGTCGTAAAACTCGAGGAGTAATTGTCGGTATTCATATATTTAAGCTATTTAACAATTTTGAGTGATTTTAATTTACTGTAAAATATGCTTTATTGAATGATAGCGAGACGAGACATCAGGAGAGGCAGATCAACTCCCATGAGTCTCTTGACGGTCTAGATGTTTGGTCTGTGATCAATTGGTCTGTGATCAACATGTATCAAGTGTTTATGGTTAAATAAAATATATTTTCATTGTAATAAAATCATCACCATGAGAACCAAAATAGGTACAAATTATTTTATTAAGTATTCATAGTATGTGCAAATTTTATGAATTATGGCTGCTTGTAGGTAATAAGTGTAGCATTAAGAGGAGGTGGTTTTGTAATTGGAGCTTTAAGGCCCAGTACGCTATAGAGTGAAGATTTCAGTTGAAAGCACCACACAACAGTTATATGGGCTGAATTAAAAAAGTTTTTTTTTGTAAAACATTAAATAAATAAAACTAGTGTTTCGGGAGAAATTTACATTATACCAAATGTAGGTACTTATGTGCAAAAATCATAAATCAAATTGAATCATTTCAATATGACATTTGAAAATACAGAGCCTTCTTTAGGAAATATCTCAAACGAGGAAATTGTATGTACCTAGTAGTATTTTCTCTTTTGAGAGGATTTAGGATAAAAGCTTAAAATTCAAATACTTGAAAAGTAAATAATAGTAATATAGGGTGAAGCAGTGCGAGATATTGTTTCTAGAAAACAAAATAGTATAGCAGGTATGTTGGTTTACCTGAATAAAATAAAATACCTACATCAGAAGAATGGGTGTGGATTGTATCCACCCAATCCCATTCCATTGCAATAACAGATTCTCAAAAATAATATTTTAATGCAGAGTATAAGTCATGGTTCATTTGATAACGATATGGGGTGATTTTAACATTACTTTCACAGTTGGAGTCACTAAATAGTCTAGTGCTCTATAGTTTTATGTCATTTTCAAGATTTTATATTCAATAATTAGTAACAATGATATGTTGGGTCTAATCACATACCATAACAACATCAAAGTAAAATAGTTCACAAACCTGACATTTTTAAAAGCAGATTTGTTTCTGTACTTTCTCAACTTGTAATACCTCTAGACGTAAGACTGATAAGTGTCCGAGTTATCATTTTCTTATCCATACCGTTTCATCCTCGATATTATTTTTAACTGTGGGTATTTACGACTTATATTCTAATGTACCAATCCTAACTCGACATGAGGTACATCTTAATCAAACATACTAGAATTATTATTCCTTTGAATGTTTAAATCTTGTTTCGATCAAAATAAAGTTGAGCCAAAGTTACCGACAAGTAAGATTTAATTAAATAGCTACAGAGAATATTGTTCTTATGACGTCTAGTTTCTAAACGTGTTTATATTTGCAGTTTCTAGGCACGTTAATTTGATTCCACTCATAAGATACTATGGCTTAATTAGCCTGAAATTCAGTCTTGCTTATACCACGAAACTGCGTCAAAATGAGTAAAATGAGTAGAGCGAGTGTTTTTTGATCACAAAATAATTTAAGATACTATGGCTTATTCAGCCTAAAATTCAGTCTTGCTTATACCACGAAACTGCGGCAAAATGAGTAAAATGAGTAGAGCGAGTTTTTTTTGATCACAAAATAATTTCAGGGTTAAGTTTCACAAGTAAGATTATTGCTTCTTTACTTGTATCATTGTAAACTAAACATAAAATCTTGTAGAACTAGATACATTGATTCACAACAAAAAGTTGCTAGATTGATTCACAACAAAAAGTTGCTAGTAAAAATGCGTTCAGTGTATACGGGCCTTTTATAAATTATTTAAATTATATCTTTAGTCATCAATTTCACACCTTCAACCTTTGGACATTGCCACCGCAAATAAAGTGCAAAGCTTTGCGCACTTTTCATTTTAGTGTAGAGAGTAATATAGTTGATACCAACGCCAGACAGGAGGTCGGAGGGTATTTTGTTTAGTGATACCAACGCCAGACATGAGTCTAGAGGGTACTTTGTATATTGATACCAACGCCGGGCATAAGTCCAGAGGGCATTTTGCTTAATTGTACCAACGCCAAACATAAGTCTAGAGGGTATTTTGTATAACGTTACCAACGCCAGAAATAAGTCCAGAGGGCGTTTTGTTATTGTTTGAACGTTAAATGTAGTAATCTTTATAATTACTGCATGAAACTTGGATTACTAGTTAGAAATTAGTGAACCATTTTAGAACTAGATGACACCACTAGTAGATTAGAACGCGCTATCATTGCGTTCTGGGCAACTGGTCACTAGACCCGTCAGCCTTATTACTTTTGTATTCAGCGTTTTATTGTTCGCCACCCGCTGGGTATCCTCTAAGCCTTTACGGTGTTCGTTCAGTTATTGATACCAACGGCAACGCTATAAATCTGAGTTAATTATACCAACGCCAGACATTAGTCCAGAAGGTATAACTTACTGCATAATTATCGTTGCGCCGATTTGTAGACTCCACGACCGTTGTTGCTTGCGTGTCAGTCAGGCTTCTTTTCGCATGCAGATTGAAGCGGCTGCGTTGCGCGTTGGCTGGCCCGGCTGCTGGCGCGCTGGCTGGTTCGGCTGCTGGCGCGCTGCGTGGCACGCTAACTGCTGGCGCGCTGGCTGCCCCGGCTGCTGGTGCGCTGCGTGGCGCGCTGGCTGGCCCGGCTGCTGGCGCGCTGACTGCACCGGCTGCTGGCGCGCTGCATGGTGCATTGGCTGGCCCGGCTGCTGGTGCGCTGCGTGGCACACTTGGCTGCACCGGCTGCGTGGCGCGCTGGCTGCACCGGCTGCTGGCGCGCTGCGTGGCGCGCTGGCTGCACCGGCTGCTGGCGCACTGCGCGGCGCGCTGGCTGCACCGGCTGCTGGCGCGTTGCGTATTGCGCTGGCGCGCTGGCTGGTCCGGCTGCTGGGGGTGCTGCGTGGCGCGCTGGCTGCACCGGCTGCTAGTGAGCTGCGTGGCGCGTTGGCTGCACCGGCTGCTGGCGAGCTGCGTGGCGCGCTGGCTGGTCCGGCTGCTGGCGCGCTGGCTGGTCCGGCTGCTGGCGCGCTGGCTGGTCCAGCTGCTGGCGCGCTGCGTGGCGCGCTGGCTGCACCGGCTGCTGGCGCGCTGCGTGGCGCCCTGGCTGCACCGGCTGCTGGCGCGCTGGCTGCACCGGCTGCTGGCGAGCTGCGTGGCGCGCTGGCTGCACTGGCTGCTGGCGCACTGCGTGGCGCGCTGGCTGCACCAGCTGCTGGTGCGCTGCGTGGCACGCTGGCTGCACCGGCTGCTGGCGCGCTGCGTGGTGCGCTGGCTGCACCGGCTGCTGGCGCGCTGCGTGGTACGCTGGCTGCACCGCCTCGCTCTCGGCGCTCTCGCTCTCCATGAGGTTGTACTGGAGGAAATAAAAATAACTCCGAAAGTAAATTTATTAACACGTGCTACCGTAAAATTGAAGCTAATTGTGCCGGCATAGAATAAAGATTATTATTCGTATAGTCTGCTACTTAATTAGGATGTCCGTGTTGTTCATACGTTCATTTTAAAAGTATGAGCAGTAAGGAGAGTTGTTAAAAGTAAAATTTAAACACAAGGATCATGCCTTGTTACCAGTCGTTAATAAACGTAAAGGTAATCGGAGGGTAGATAAAGAGAGAGAAAAAAAATATATAAATTTAATTTTTTGTTCGAATCCCACTTCTGAGATGTTGGCACTTCTAGAATTTCCAACAGTTTCTACCCTCAAGAATGCGTCAGCTATGATGGGTGGTAAAATAAAATAATAAAAATGGATAATACTCAATTTTTATATACTCCTTTGGTTCCATAAATCACAAATCCGAAAAACAGAACACTTCTTTACTTCACTACTATTCCTAACTAACTACTTTTTTATTAACTTATTCCTTCCAAAATCAACGATCAACTGAGCTGTGAGCTACCGGTATCGGAGCTACGTAATGTCTCTTCGTTACCCCCTAATCATACTCGGTGATAGTCGGCGATAGCCGCGTCACCGGCTACGATTGGTCGAGTTGAATCACTCAGGCAGTCGCTAATAAGGAAGTCAAAACACTGCTATTACATTAATTATTAAAGCAGTGTTTTGTATGGTTTACATAAGCTATGCTATCATAAAATAAATACTATTCTAATACAATTTTTAATAATTGACAACACTATTCTTATCCTCCTCTAATTGTCCTTCCTTTATTCTTACTAACAACTCTTCGCTGTTACTTGACCACTTCGTCATATTGAAGCCTGCCGTTTTTAACAGGGCCTTCATTTGCCTGTAAACCTCAATTCCTTCGTCTACTGTCTCGCAACCGGTAAGTAGGTCATCCATGTAAAAATCTACAACAACTCTCTCAGCAGCCTCTGGATATAGATGGCCTTCATCAGCGACTACCTGCATGAGACTTCGGACAGCCAGGTTAGGTGCACATGCCGTTCCAAATAAAACACGTACCAGTTTATAATCTGTTATTTCTTTTTCAGGGCTGCTTTGCCAGAGAATACGTTGGAAATTCGCATCATTTTCATCCAGCTTAATTTGGTGATACATTTTTTCAATATCTGCGACTAATACCACGGGGTGTCTACGCCAACGCATAATAATATGTCTAAGATCCATCTGGAGCGTTGGCCCAACCATAAGATCGTCGTTTAGCGATACCCCGTTTGTCCCTTTAGAAGAAGCGTTCATCACGATTCTGACTTTCGTCGTGTCCTTATCTTCTCTGATGACTTCGTGGTATGGCAAGTAAACGGAATCTTTGTCTTTTTCATTCTCTATTACTGGCACCATATAATTCAATCGCAGATATTCAAATGTTTTCTGGTATTCTTCTTTTAACACTTTATTCTTGGCCAACCTTTTCTCTAGAGATTGTAATCTTTTCACAGCTATTAGTTTAGTACTTCCTTCCTTGCATGCAGGTATATCGTTCTTAAATGGAAGTTTCACAATATATCTCCCTTCCGAATCCCTAGTGGTGGTTTTCACAAAAAACTCTTCACACTGCTTTTCTTCTTCCGTGAGCCTTTTCTTTTCCTCATAAACTGATTCGGATTCCAATTCCCAAAACTTTTTTAGTATATCGTTTTCTGTAGTCATCGCACTGTGCATTACTACAATTTTTTCTTGGTGGGCAGAACTCACTAATCCTGAGATAATCCACCCAAAAGTAGTTGCTTGAGCTACCATAAGTCCATTTGAATCTTTCAGTACCCCTTCCTTCAAGATTTGACTATAAATTTCCGCTCCTAACAAAATGTCAATTTTGTTTGGAGTTTGGTACTGAGGATCGGCTAAGCTTATTTTAGCTGACTTAATCCACTCCAATGTTTCCACTTCCAGGCCTGGAAGGTAGGAAGTAATTGATTTTAATACATGAGCTTTTACCTGTATGCTTACATGAGGCTCCACCCTAGAAGTCAACTTAAGGTGAACTACCGCCTTAGAGTTGACCGCCTTTGCTCCGCCTACCCCTGATATTATTCCTCGTGTTGGTGTCTTCTTTAGCCTCAACAGCTGTACGACCGCTTCGGAGACAAAAGACGCTTGCGACCCTTGGTCAAGCAAAGCCCGTACCGTAAAGCTATTTCCATTTTTTGTTTCAGCATGCACCAGAGCTGTTGCTAGTAACACCGTTTTATTTCGTACAGAAGCAGCCATCGCTTGTATTTCTTTGGCTGGCTCTTCCGTCCGCTCCTCAGCCGATTCTTCCTCCGATTCCTCCGCCAACTCCTCTCCTGAGTCTTCAATTAACATGGCGGTCATTAATTTTTCTTTGCATGCTGTGCTAGGATGCAATAACGTGTGGTGATGACGTCTACAAATTCTACACTTTATTGGGTTTTTACAGGATTTGGCAGAATGGTTTACCCCCAAGCAGTTGAAACAAATCCTGTTTTTCAACACAAATTCCCGACGCGCATCACTGTCTTGAGCGTGGAATTTTTTACATAAATACAATTTGTGACTTTCAGAACAATTTGGACCTTGGTAAGTTGGTTGTTCAGAACCAGTAGCATGCATTGATCGCGGTTTCTGCACAACCATATTGGATTGTTGAGCTTTGTTAACAGACTTTTGCCCAACAAACTCCAATGCTCTAAATCTATTCGTTATGAAGCTTTTGAACTGCTCGTAAGTCGGCAAATTATCAGCAGCAATGCTACTAGTTACATGCAACTCCCACTGTTTTCTCGATTCACCGTCCAAGTTCAGAGTAATTATGTGTATAACAATAATATCCCAGTTAGTCACGTCAACACCTATGTTACTTAATGCATTTAAACAATCTGTAGATGTATCTATTAAATCCTTTAACCCCTGTGCTGATTCTACTGTATGACTTTTTTGACTTAAAAGTCTTTTCAATATACAATTTGACAAGTATTGCTTATTGTTGTATCTGTCCTCTAACAACTTCCAACATTTACTGTAGTTGTCCGCTGCTATGGGAATTTGTCTCAGCAATTGCTCTGCCTCGCCCAACAAATACCCTTTAAGATAATGCATTTTTTGCACCATATCCAAACTCGCGTTGTTATGAACAAGGGAAAGGAACAAATCTCTAAACGTTACCCATTCCGTATATTTCCCCGAAAAATTTTGAATTATTATTTTTGGCAGAGAATTGTGTGACATCCCTACATATCCTGCCTGTTTGGCGACAGCCAGAGTTTCAGTTTTGTTAATATTATAACCATTTAAAATAGTTTTAATTTCGGTTTTATAATCTATGTAAAACTCTTCAGCTTGCTCATAAATATCTTGTTTGATATACTCATGCTCTTTTAGTTTCCCCCCATATTTTCCTAATAACTCTCTGTGGATTGCAACAAACGCAGCCCACAACTGCTCGATGCTCTCCAACCGTACTTGAACATAAGTTTCGGTTATTCGTTCTTTTGGAGACTTTTTAAAGTTTCTCCTTGCCTTTGTCAAATTTTGGTAGTTGTCCATTTGCAATATAATGATTTCTTCCATTTTTGCTAAGTGTTTTTCCCAGCAACAAAATTCAAAATTTACTTAATAAAACAACCACCACAATTGAACAAGACTCTGAATTTATTAACAAGTCTAAAAAATATTTTTAAAATTATTCTAGCGGTCTTATTCATAAAAAATGCTTAATATAGGTTTAAAACGTTCACTAGTTAAAACGTATGATAAGGCTATCAAACTCATTTAAAAATTCCCTATTCATAATCGTTCGATAAAGCTTTGATAACTAAAATGCACTTATAGAAGGTTTTAGAAACAAAATGTTGCCATTTAGACGAAAAACTTCATTGCTTGATGATTGCTTGACGAAACCATAGACAAATTGGCTAAATTTCACATGTTTAGAAGTTGGAAGTAATTGATTTTAATACATGAGCTTTTACCTGTATGCTTACATGAGGCTCCACCCTAGAAGTCAACTTAAGGTGAACTACCGCCTTAGAGTTGACCGCCTTTGCTCCGCCTACCCCTGATATTATTCCTCGTGTTGGTGTCTTCTTTAGCCTCAACAGCTGTACGACCGCTTCGGAGACAAAAGACGCTTGCGACCCTTGGTCAAGCAAAGCCCGTACCGTAAAGCTATTTCCATTTTTTGTTTCAGCATGCACCAGAGCTGTTGCTAGTAACACCGTTTTATTTCGTACAGAAGCAGCCATCGCTTGTATTTCTTTGGCTGGCTCTTCCGTCCGCTCCTCAGCCGATTCTTCCTCCGATTCCTCCGCCAACTCCTCTCCTGAGTCTTCAATTAACATGGCGGTCATTAATTTTTCTTTGCATGCTGTGCTAGGATGCAATAACGTGTGGTGATGACGTCTACAAATTCTACACTTTATTGGGTTTTTACAGGATTTGGCAGAATGGTTTACCCCCAAGCAGTTGAAACAAATCCTGTTTTTCAACACAAATTCCCGACGCGCATCACTGTCTTGAGCGTGGAATTTTTTACATAAATACAATTTGTGACTTTCAGAACAATTTGGACCTTGGTAAGTTGGTTGTTCAGAACCAGTAGCATGCATTGATCGCGGTTTCTGCACAACCATATTGGATTGTTGAGCTTTGTTAACAGACTTTTGCCCAACAAACTCCAATGCTCTAAATCTATTCGTTATGAAGCTTTTGAACTGCTCGTAAGTCGGCAAATTATCAGCAGCAATGCTACTAGTTACATGCAACTCCCACTGTTTTCTCGATTCACCGTCCAAGTTCAGAGTAATTATGTGTATAACAATAATATCCCAGTTAGTCACGTCAACACCTATGTTACTTAATGCATTTAAACAATCTGTAGATGTATCTATTAAATCCTTTAACCCCTGTGCTGATTCTACTGTATGACTTTTTTGACTTAAAAGTCTTTTCAATATACAATTTGACAAGTATTGCTTATTGTTGTATCTGTCCTCTAACAACTTCCAACATTTACTGTAGTTGTCCGCTGCTATGGGAATTTGTCTCAGCAATTGCTCTGCCTCGCCCAACAAATACCCTTTAAGATAATGCATTTTTTGCACCATATCCAAACTCGCGTTGTTATGAACAAGGGAAAGGAACAAATCTCTAAACGTTACCCATTCCGTATATTTCCCCGAAAAATTTTGAATTATTATTTTTGGCAGAGAATTGTGTGACATCCCTACATATCCTGCCTGTTTGGCGACAGCCAGAGTTTCAGTTTTGTTAATATTATAACCATTTAAAATAGTTTTAATTTCGGTTTTATAATCTATGTAAAACTCTTCAGCTTGCTCATAAATATCTTGTTTGATATACTCATGCTCTTTTAGTTTCCCCCCATATTTTCCTAATAACTCTCTGTGGATTGCAACAAACGCAGCCCACAACTGCTCGATGCTCTCCAACCGTACTTGAACATAAGTTTCGGTTATTCGTTCTTTTGGAGACTTTTTAAAGTTTCTCCTTGCCTTTGTCAAATTTTGGTAGTTGTCCATTTGCAATATAATGATTTCTTCCATTTTTGCTAAGTGTTTTTCCCAGCAACAAAATTCAAAATTTACTTAATAAAACAACCACCACAATTGAACAAGACTCTGAATTTATTAACAAGTCTAAAAAATATTTTTAAAATTATTCTAGCGGTCTTATTCATAAAAAATGCTTAATATAGGTTTAAAACGTTCACTAGTTAAAACGTATGATAAGGCTATCAAACTCATTTAAAAATTCCCTATTCATAATCGTTCGATAAAGCTTTGATAACTAAAATGCACTTATAGAAGGTTTTAGAAACAAAATGTTGCCATTTAGACGAAAAACTTCATTGCTTGATGATTGCTTGACGAAACCATAGACAAATTGGCTAAATTTCACATGTTTAAATTCTTATTTGTTTCTGGTTTTGACATTAACAGCATCGATATTTTGAACTTTCAAAAGCTCTCACCGAGTTTGCGAATTTGTGATCATGAAAAATGGTACCTATCTAAACAAATTGCAAGCTGTCTTGGCTTAGTGGACAGAAAAGACAGAGGAGTGTAAATTGGCTGGATGTGGACAAGGTTTGTACTGCAATTTTCCTAATTTTAGTTATTTGAGCCGCTGGGTACGTCCTAATTTTATATTTTCTTGGCCTTAGCATTTCCAAATACTCTGTGATATTAAACTACCAACACAATTAAATTTTGAGCCATTATTTTGTTTGTTAGTTGTTCACAAGTTTCAGGTGTTTTGTTTTTATGTTCTCGCTCTTACTAATGCTTAATTTCGCTTTCTTTCATAGATTATCTTGACGGAGTTCGTAAAGGAAATGGTGCACGTGCGCAGCCACTGTTGAAATTGCCTTCAGGCAAGAACTGCACGAGGTCCAAATGGCAAACGAAAAGCAAAAACTAATCAACCTTAACCCCTTGTCTGTTGCGCCACCGGAAAAGTGTTGCCCCAACTGCTAAAAGAGGAGGTGCTGCAGGCGAAACTAAGCTATCATAAAAATAAAGTATAAATGAAAATGTTTTTTACTCTTGACTTGACTTTTATTAATTTTATAAAGAGGGAACTAGCTGTATATAGTATAATAACTGTCATAGTCTAAGATTAGTCGTAGGTACTTCACGTCGTATCAGGTATCTCACGTCGGCCCAAACATCTAATAGCAGTTAGGACCTGTAGTTATGGAGATGTGCCACGACCTCTCGGATCCAACTGTAGATCCTGACGCACCAGCCCCCTTATTCACTATGACCAAACGTAACATATTCGGGGGCTCGTTAGGTACGATATCTGCGTGTAATCATCGCTGAATCGTATGGTTTATCACGTATAACGCCGTAGGTTTATTAAAGCGATACCGTTTCCTGAAGTCCTCGTCATCCAAACAAAAATTATCATTTCGGTCTTTGTAAACCTTTGCACGCCGTGGAGGGTTTTCTAGATTTTAAACTAATGCAACAGCATCCAATCTACGAAGCGCTTCCATGGTTTTAGTAGTCAGTAGGTACTCAGTGAAAATTTATATTCTTTGCTGTGAGAAATACTGACGTTAAAATGTCTAGGTATGTCAAAATTCACAATTACAATACAAATCAGCTGTTGTGAGTCGGCCATGTTTCCGTATTATAAGACGCTAAAGTAGGGTCTTGCCTCTCATAACTTTTCCATAGTTTATACTGTATCTAAACAACGTATTAGTGCTAATATGCGTTTATGAATAGTAAAAATTGACCACCATACATTAGAGAGATTTTAGATGTCCGATAACTTTTTATGAATAAGACCATAAGTGTTTAAGATTATTTAACTTTATCAAAATTTGGGCATGGATTCCCCGTCTTAACCAAATTTTCAAAACTATTCCTAACTTGAGTCCAATTATTATCTTCAAATCTTCTATCTGGAAATTATGATTTATAAAGTACTCACGGTTTGTCCACGCACATATTCAAAACACTTCTTAGATTCGTATACTCTACGACCTCCTCGCCAAGTCAGGCGGGTTCCTGTTCAATCGCACCCACTCATGCGATTGCCTCCTCGCCAAGCTAGACGTAGGCGGGTTCCTCTTCAATCGCACCCACTCATGCGATCGCCTCCTCGTCACTGGTTCCCGGGACACGTTACCGGCAGCCACGCTTCCGACGTCACTGATCACCAAGCTCCGAAGTGCGACTATTGGATGACCTCCAGCGCACGTTTTACCAGTAAGCAAGCCAGACCGATTGCGTACCCGAGTAGCGATCCACTACTCCTTCAGTGCGCGGATAGTGATTCCAATTTCCCAATTTGGAACCACTCAAAATAACATGCCACCCTCGTACCCGGCTCGATAGGACCATGAACAACTAGCCAAATAGGAGAGGGATGGCAAGTAATAACAACACTTGTTTGAAAAGGTTTATATTACTTGTTGAGTTAACTAACACGTTACATGGTAATTGTATCATTAATAACCCAAAACGCATCGCTAGCGCGTTCTAATCTTACTAGTGTCGCCATCTAGTTCTGTAATGGCACACTAAGTTCCTGTAAGACCAATACTTGTACGTAATCGAGTTATTGGCTTCAAACACAATGATTGAAAGTTTATTACCGGGTTTTTCCATCTGTTCGGTTTGTACAGCCAAAATATATAGAGCAGTATTCATATATATAATATTATATTCATATATCATATTATTATTATATCATAATTCATTGCATACTTCACCAGTAATAAAACTCAAGCACGTTGGAAACACTTTGCAAAATGCTTATCTCTGAAGCTGCTGCAATTCTGTGCAATATCTTATAGTGCAGTGTTGTCTACGTAAAAATTACAAACTACACGATTGCATTGTTTCACTAAGATTTATCCGTCCATTGCTGTTTGATTATTGAACATATTTGAAGGACTAGAGATTGAACTAGCAGTGAATATTATTTTTTTCAATCAGGCTAATAAAATATGATGAACGTTCAAAAGATTCCATATTTTAGCATTGATAGTGTATGGACAAAAATAAAAAATGGACTAACGAAGATAAAGTATAGCAACGAAGTATGGGCACTTTCAACTAAATAGCCTATGTATATTTTTT
Organism: Epirrita christyi; assembly: GCA_951392215.1. Lineage (NCBI taxonomy): Eukaryota > Metazoa > Arthropoda > Insecta > Lepidoptera > Geometridae > Epirrita > Epirrita christyi. The sequence continues at coordinate 16,792,689 of OX595841.1, read as the reverse complement.
TATAACCAAACTAAAATCCCCCCAATCCTCCTCGACCTCTGTGGCGCGGCGGGCGAAGGTTCGCTTGCGACGCAGCAGGTTGCGGGTTCGATTCCCGCCTCGGAACAAATATTTGTACGATCTGCAGATATTTGTTCAGGGTGTTCTGGGTATTTTTCTATGTATAATAAAAATATCTATCTATGTAATGTATTGTATTATGTATATCAGTTATCTAGTACCCATAATACAAGCTCTGCTTAGCTTGGGGCTAGATAATGTTGTGTGAAATGTCCAGCATTAAAAAAAAAAAAAAAAAAAAATTAAATGTCGTAATTTGTAGCACTGTTACTCGTTGGGATGTTTTTGTCCTATCGAGTAACAGTGTTACACTGGGTGTAACTCGTTGGGAATACTTCTTTTAATTTGTATCCCATCGAGTTACACTGTTACTTGATAACCAACGAGTAACAGTGTTACTCGTTGGGAACCCTCCGTAAATTCCATCTTTCTACTATTATTTTTAAAAAATTTCATCTCGTTGTCTACCAGTACAGGATCTATCAGTAACAACTCTAATTTCCTACACATCATCGAAATAACCTTTGAATAGGGCTAATACTATAAATTCTCTAAGCTTTCAGTGTTGAAAATAGATGGCGCTGTGCTTGTCCTTATTTTGAGATGGCACTGCTCTGTACCTAGCTGTCAAGCAAGTGTCAAAATAAAGTGAAATGTCAACATCAACAACGTAGATATATTTTCGTTTCGTGGTACGTATCACTTTATTTTTGCCTACTTCTAATCTAAAAACACCAGTCAGGCAGTCACCACAAAATCAGTAGCGCAAAACTATAAAACCTATAAAGTAGTGTAGTGATTATTTATTTTTAACAGCCTCTTTGCTTTGAGCCATACTATACTTATTCTAAGTACTATACTACCGTGTTGTTATTTTGTTGTCACAGAGTACTTTTTTCTTGTGTTTGATTGAAAGTTTTTAGTGTTGAGGCACGTTGAGGGCCGGCCGGAATAGGTGAATTAATTAATAGTAGGTAAATAGGTATGTTTTTGCATGAATCTCTGCGAGTTGAATCCTTAGTCTGAGGCCTTTTGTCAGGGCCATCAACATCATACCTCAAGCTGGTATTTGCAAATATTTCTTCAGAGTCTGGGTGATGGGGTACCATGGTACTGGTAGTTTCTGATACCCACTACACAGGGAATCCTAGTGTGGGATTAGCCCCCCTATTTCCTATCTTGAAAGTCACTCCATGACCAGCGTTTGACAAGTAAAATTACCATGAATTGACGATTCTTAGTGATAATTTTGAGCAATTGGTGGTCATTTTGACTTTCAGCTATGGAATAGGGGGGCTGTTCTATGTATGTGATGGTGGGGTGCCAAGTCTGTATATAACATTTGTCAACCACATTCAATTTATTTTCCTTTGGAACGCATTACGTAGGTATCTACTCTTGGATTTGTTAAATTACAGCTTTGTGAGCCAGCAAAGGGCTTGCACTCCAGTTTATCTATTGCTGGATAAACCTGAACACGAATTTGACCTTGAACAACAAGACACAGTACTTTTGTTCCATGCCAGAAGGTTGCAAAAGTATGTGTGAGCCAAGCAAAAAATCTGAAATCTGTAACCTCACTGGTTATGGCTGTTCAGTCAACCCAGGACGCGGGCAAAATTAAGTGATGGACAACATATTATTATTATGTTAATGTGAATCTACCTATATTGTAAACAAGCATGTAGATGCAACCAAAAATATCTATATTTGTAAGTGACATAGCAGTATGTCAATAACTGGCTTATGTTATATTTATTGCAGTTATTAGTGAGTACTCAGGTAACTGACCAAGTTATTATTATAAGTAGGATGTATGTCATAACCAGGGAGAATATAATAGTATCAAACAAGTTCTAGTACTTAATGATGACTTTATACAGCGCAAGAATCATTGACAAGCTGCAACTTCACTTGGCATGCATTTTACCTTACAAACATACTTTTACCAAATCCAATGTTATTTATAGATTGGTCTCAGTTTCAATGGATAGACACATATTGCCAGTAGGTACCTATATTTTACAAGGTTTACGGAAAACGCCACATTAATTATGAGTTAATTTTGTACTTGCACAGTAACTTGGTTTTATGATTTAATATTTTCGCTACCATGGATTTTGTTAAATGTTTCAGCGTGTAAGTGAAGTATGGAGCAGGCACGCAGCGTGCACGACGTGCTCGTGCGGGCGGTGTCCGAGGTCAATGACGCTGCATTCGACGGGCTCGTGGTGTTGACAGGCTCGGGCGTCGCGCTGCCGCAGGCGCTTGAGGACTACATCCTCGCCGCGCACGAGCTGGATGCCGGCCTGGACAAGGTATCGGCATCATGGGCAGCCTGACTTTAAAACATGGGGCATTAGCGCATACATACAACTTTTTTATTGTGTAGGTATAAGTATTGTCAACACAGTAGTTGCTCAACAAAAAGTCAAAAAGCTGTATCAATCTGCTTTTGATTAAAAAGTTGGACAACTATAATTATTGATCAACCACTCAATTTGTATTGCATTGTATGATGTGTACCATCAACCAAACAGTAGGTCCGCGTCTGTCAGTCTCGCATAAGCATTTGAAGCGGCGTCACGTCTCTTGTCACCATGGCAGGATCTATTACGAAAATCTACGATCTAGTAAAAAATCGTCGATCGACTGCATCAATTGTATGTGCACCTCCATCAACTAAACGGTTGAGTTGTATGGAAATCACGACTAGGTAGTACCAAACTCGACAAAACAGTTTAGTCGATGCAAAAGTTGTATGTATGCCTAGGTCTTACCCTCTAATCCTGGTTATTGTACCAGAGCTTTAACCATCAGACCATTGTGATAGCGCAGTACCTATAGGTAACTATATTATTTGTAATGTAAAACTGTGGTGAGTGATCGTAAGACAAATTGTTGCAGACGGTGGGTGTGCTCCGGTGCGAGCGGGTGTCGGGCGGACGGCTCGTGCTGGCGTCGCTCGGAGCCCTCACGCCATACCACGACGTCAGGTAGGCGCTACAGCAATTCAATATTATATTATAATTTGAACGATTGTAGGATTTGTAGGTACAACGTCATACGAATAAATAATAAGAACAATTTTTTATGTTCATACAAAGCAGGGTCCGCTGCGACTTTTGAAAATTTGGCGCGGCGGACCCGCCCGGATACAGAGTTGAATTCCCTTGGCCTCGTGAGTTAAATAATAGTATATTGTAGGAGCGTAGGCGAAGCGATGAGTCGCGGCGTGGCGCGCGCCTTGGCCGCCGGCTGCAGGCGCGTCTGCGTGGCGCTGCTGCCGGTGCCGCAATGGTCGCGCGCGCCGCTCGTGGCGTTGATGGCGGCCATGGAGGCTCTTTACGTTGTAAGTATCTATCTACTCATAACTGCTGTTACTGTTAGAGCGATGGGATAAGACCCACCAGCATCGAGCACATTCCCAATACCAAGAGCGGTACTATTCCACAACACGTGTATTTATTGGCATTGATGTATATCAACTCTCGCTCGCACTGAAACAGTGCAGCACCAAAAACTGACCCATGTGTATGTCTCCGTATGTCGCAAAGCAAAGTGGAAGCTTAAATACTTTCATGTCGTACTACTATATTCGCTAGTGTGCGAAAACAGCAAAAAAATCAAACAATAAACAGACCAACACCATCAGTAATCAGTAGGTATCTAAATATGCAATTTTAAATGATAGGAAAAGGTAAAGTCCCTGTAAGGAAAAGTAAAAGGTATGTTAATATAGATGTAAGGTTCCCATGGACTAGTTCCTCTCATCAGCAGCAGCAGCCGTCCACTGCTGAGCGAGGCCTCCTCCATTGAATTCAATAAGGGATTTGCCATAATCACTCAGCACTCAGGTGGATGCTGCTTCCCATCCCTTGGTGCAACTCTTGAGTCGGCTTTGATGACATCCACGGGAAGAGATGGAGGGGCACGTAGTTACTCTCTCTCTTTCATAATGTTTTGTTGGATGATAGAATTTTATTGATAACTTAGCATGCGTACTATTACATTAACTGTTCTGTGTTTAGACGTATTTGCACAAAACAAAACATTCACTATGCCATGCCACCAGCACCAAACCAAACATTGACTATTGCTTGCCCAACTTCAGTGTGATCTTGGACCAACCAGAGCGCTGTGATCTGAAAAAAGGAGGACATTCGTAATTGTAGATCACTAGGAGATTGTGCGCTGATTAATTAATTGATACTATGCAGTTTTCAATTAAAGTTTTGAAAATATGTTCCTTGTTTTCGGGAAAAAACATGAAGCCTAAATCTTTCTATACATATTTTTTACGTTTTTAACGGCTGGTTTTTTTGATTGTCTTTTAACCAGCACACAATTTCCTATCGGTTGCAATTATGTTCAGTCCGCAATTACGAATGTCCACCTTTTTTCAGAATCGGTTACTGTGCGCCGTCTTGCTCGAAACCGAGTTAAAAGAAAAAAAATACCAAGTTTTTTTTTGTATGTAATAAATGTGGAACTTCCAGTAGTTGTTCGCATACCTTGTGTATTCTACCTGTGTGCTGGACACGTTGTAGTATGGATGTGTCCGCAGCGGCGTGTCGCGCGACGTGAGCGGCGCGGACGGCGAGCGCATGACGCCGCGTGCTGTCGCCGCGCTCGCGGGCGCGCTGTTCGCGGACGAGCGCTCGGTGCGCGTGCGCATCGTGGCTGAGCGTGCTGAGATCGAGGCGCACTACCCGCTGTTCGCCGCCGTCGACCGCGCCGCCAACGCAACGGAGCGACATAGAGGTCAGTTCCGATCTCTATCTTTCCTAAGGTATATCTATCTCGCGCCAATCAAATGAAGCTAAGTAGTTGTGATCGTTCTATTCCAGGCTGCATAGTATTCCTGGTGTACACCCCCGAGAGCCACTCGGAGACCGTGATGCTCGTCGGCAAGGTGAGCCCGCCCGCGCGGCGCCTTATTTATGCACCGGCTCCACGCTAGATGACGTTGATGAACAATTAAACGGGTTGCATTGTATCCTCAGGGCGTGACGTATGACACGGGCGGTTGCGACGTGAAGGTGGGCGGCGCCATGGCTGGCATGTCGCGCGACAAGTCCGGCGCCGCGGCCGTGCTCGGCTTCGTGCAGGTAGGTACATTACCTTCGTTCGCCGCGTCCATCCATCGCTGGACTGAGCTTGCCTTCTAATCGCGACGATATGATTGCAGGCGTGCGCCGCGCTCTGCGCGCCCGTGAAGGTGGTGGCGGCGCTGGCGATGGTGCGCAACTCCATCGGCGAGGAGGCGTACGTCGCGGACGAGCTGCTGAAGACGCGTACGGGCCGCGCGCTGCGCGTGGGCAACACGGACGCCGAGGGACGCATGGCTATGGCGGACCTGCTGGCCGAGGCGAGTGTGTCGGAGAGCTGGTCGTGATCTAACAGACCTAACGGACGCTAACGAATCTCGTGTTTGTACAGATGGTGGAACGCGCGCCTCGGGAGAAGAACCCGCACTTGTACACGGTGGCCACGCTCACTGGGCATGCGCACCGCGCCTACGGACCCTACACCGCCGCCGCAGACAACCACGTCGCCAGGTACGTTGCTCGCCGGGCGTGCGCTCTCGCTCTCGCTCTCGGACGATGCTATAGATGTCGCGCGTGTGTCGCAGGGTGCAGCAGCACGCGCAGAAGCTCGCCGCGGCGGGCGAGGCGCTCGGCGAGCCGGTCGAGGTGAGCTCCATCCGGCGCGAGGACCTCGCCGCGCACGCGGGTCGCGTGGCGTACGATGACATCCACCAGGCCGACTCGTGCCCCTCCACCGCCTTGCCGCGCGGACACCAGGCGAGTACATGACATAGTGCCGCGCCGGCCCAGGTGAGGCCAGTGCGACTCATCGTTTGACGTGTGCAGGGTCCGGCCGGGTTCCTGTTGCTGGCGTCGGGCCTGGACGCGGGCGCCGTGCCCTTCACGCACCTGGACGTAGCCGGCAGCGCGGGCTCGCTGCCCGCCTCGCCCACGGCGGCGCCGCTGCTGGCGCTCAGCGAGCTGTACGGGCTGCTCACCTACGACAAATAGCCCATCCACTGTGTTCCACACACTTGTTCATTCCGATGCGACTCGTTCTTGCCAGAGGCCAATCGCGCTCATTTTAAACGTTAATACCGTTACGTTATGCACATTTTATATCGCGCTGAGATCAACTTTTGCAGTGTTTTGAGCTTGGAATTAATAAGTACCTGCTACGGTTTTGTGTTATGGTAGCGTCAAGAAAAATTGCGATAGATAATCAGCTGAACCAAAAACAACAACACAAACAATACAGCTATAACAATAAAAACGATCCGCTGGAACGGTTGAACCGTTTAAAAATAGGGCGATTGGGCCCCAGTACTTTAACGATAAGTAATTAGTTTTTGTTGGTGCTAACTATAAAGTAAAATTAAGAACTAGTAGTAGGGCAGAACTAGCAATTGGACACTTCGCCATCTTTTGAGTATAATAAGAAAGTATGAATTGTGGCGACAACGTTCTCTTGTTCATTGCGCTTACTTTGTAGTCGTTAGAAGAAATAATAGACGGCAGAGTAATCATTGAAATTTTTTTTCAAGAGTTTTCAACACGTTTTGTGATAGCTCATTTCGCTCACCTGTTTTTGTAAAATCTCCAATTAAACATGAAAATCCTACTAGCATTCCAGTTCCGCTCTGTCCGACCACTAGAGGTTTGTTTTCCTGCCTGTCCGTCTGTTTATCTGTCTGTCAAGACCCTTTTTCTCAGGAACGGCTAAGGTATACAAAATATTAAAGTTTGCATGCTTAAAGTACATGCATCAAAAATCTTTTGCCCAAAAAAAGTGCCGTAAAAAATGAAGCTTCTAACTGAATGCATTAAAAAGCAATATGAATAATGAATGGGATGGTGAATGGCTGAAACTCGAGTCTTGCTCGCTCTTGTCCGTTTTGTTTGGAAAAATTACATTTTAAATTGTTGCTGTTAAAATACCGCGATCGTTCAATAACAACTTTCATTTAAAAAACCGCCTTCCGCCATTGTATTCGACTAAGTACCTGGATGATATTTTGATGGTGAAAGAACCGGTGTGGCGAAAGGATTAAATCAAGGCCACACGTAAAATACGACGCAAGTAGCTCGGTTTGAACGCGGGACCATTAAAATCATTCATAGCCAGAGTGCATCTCATGACAATTCCAATAAGCCCTGTAGAATATGAAATCGGCTAGAATACAAAGTTTTGTTTCCGGCTTCATCATCAGATCAGTTCGATGGCACCATTTTCATCAGAATTATTAATTTAAATTTTCTTCATATAGTCGCTTAACTATCATAGTCGAGATCTCTTATCGCCACCCGTGAAATACTTATCATGCATTGAGGAGCTCCGGTGGCCATCTGTGATCTTCTTCATAAGTTCCTCTTCACCAAATGGCTCTTTCTGAATGCAAATGCTTAACTTGTTGCTGAAAATACCAAAATCGCTATAATAATAGTTATGTGTGCCAGTAATATTTGAGGAGTCCCCTCAATTCCTAATAGATTTCATTATCAGAAATGGATTTTGATAAAAATGGGACCAATCTGAAGTATATCCTTTCAAATAAAATAAAAAAATTCCAAATAGGTTTTCAACGACGGATCTAAGAGGTAACACAAACGAATTGAGAACCTCCTCCTTTTTTGAAGTCGGTTTAAAAGTGGATACTATTGAGCTATCAATTTTCATTTTTCTTTTTCTTTTTTTTCTCCTAGAGTCAATCTATTAAAAGTTGGTGCTAAGTACCTACATGAGCTTGCGTTCGATAAGTATAGTGTAGGTAAGTACAATGCGCATAATATCGTCGGTCGTTATTTTTATAGAATTTTTTATCGGTAGTGTGATGTTAGTTACGTGCAGCATTCTCTATATCGAATGATGGCAGGCCCTTGACTTGTTAGGACTGCGATCATATTTAGAGAATGCGGCACCGGATCAACGCTTCTACCTAAATTATTTGTAATCGCATATTAATCAACATTATAAAGCAATTTATTTCATTTAGTGTCATTTTTATTTTAGCAACCTACTTAACTAGGTCAAATGCCCATATGACCTAGGCGCACCTATGCCGTGCCGGGACACGTCGGGAACGATATTGTCGAACTTGTTGACCACTGTGACTATTTGGTCTTCGACAAAGAGGTCAACCGACGAATCTAACTCTGATGGGCAGCGTTCGGGAAGCTGCGCCATATCTTCTCGTCACAGATACTGCAGAGCCACAAGACTAAACTTATAAATACAGGGTGTCCCACGGCTATGCCACATGGAGGGAAAGTACCTTAAATATTGTAGATGGAACATTTTACTGAAAGAAGACATTATTTGAATTTAAAAAACAATTTAAACTGCATTCATAGATATTTAAATAATTACATGGTTGAACCGGGAATCGAACCCGTTACACGAGAAAAATAATCATTCTGTAGCTTTATCATACCGATTGAAAGGCTTCATCATAAGGATTATTTTTTGCTAAGTAACATAGTATCAGAAATAAAAGGAAGAACAAGAATTTTACCATTTGATGATAAATTTTGTTTAGAAAAATGAAAAGCTGACATTGCCGTAAGGACATCAAACTGACATTATCATAAGTACCTATTACTAATAAATGTACCCACTTGAGAAGAACCAGTATTAAAGTGTCCACGAGCTACATGCAGAAGTTAAACGTATTATTCTAAATATCCACCAAAACAAGATCAAAAAATCGTCAGGGAGCGAAATAATCAAAAGAGTGCGACTTTGTATTGAACAGGGACTCATTTTGAGCATTTGATAAATTGATTAATTTTGTATAAAAAATGTTAAATTTCATGGTCTTCCTTTTATTTCTGACACTATGTTACTTAGCAAAAAATAATAATAATAATGAATGCTGGACATTTCACACAACATTATCTAGCCCCAAGCTAAGCAGAGCTTGTGTTATGGGTACTAGATAACTGATATACTTAATACAATACATTACATAGATAGATATTTTTTTATTATACATAGAAAATACCCAGAACACCCTGAACAAATATCTGCAGATCGTACAAATATTTGTTCAGAGGCGGGAATCGAACCCGCAACCTCCTGCGTCGCAGGCGAACCTTCCCCCGCCGCGTCACAGAGGTCGTCATTCTTCGTAATCCTTGTGATAAGCCTTTCAATGGGTATGATAAAGCTACAGGGTGATTATTTTTCTCTGGTAACGGGTTCGATTCCCGGTTCAACCATGTAATTATTTAAATATCTATGAATGCAGTTTAAATAGTTTTTAAAATTCAAATAATGTCTTCTTTCAGTAAAATGTTCCATCTACAATATTCAAGGTACTTTCCCTCCATGTGGCATAACCGTGGGACGCCCTGTATAATGACTTGCGGCACCGAGACGTGGTCGCGACCTACAGGCCGTATGGATAAGCTCAAAGTCGCGCAGCGGGAGGGAGGTATATGCTAGGGGTAGGGGTAGGGTAGGCAGGTAAAAACAACCCTCAAAATGAAGTTTCATTGACAAATATGCCCTTTGGGTAAAACAATACTTTTTGGATGTTTAGATTTTAGGATCATACCCCGCCTTAATTGTTGATATTGGAAAATCCTTCCGAATAAAGGTGCTCGATGGACTAAAGACATTATAATCGTCGCAGAAAGTCGGTGGATGGAGGCGGCTCTAGACCGTGCGTCGTGCATTCTAAGGCGGAGGCCTATGTCCAGCAGTGAGCTTCTACTGGCTGATGAAGATGATTTTGCTTGGTACTAACTTACACAGACTAAGTACTTATAATAGTAGTTGTAGAGTAGGGGAGAGTGGGGAGCTAAGGTGACGATTTTTTCGCAAACCATGCCACGGTAGGTACTTTGCAAAACTAATGAAAATAAAAACACTGTCTTTATTTCGTTTCTATCAAAAGAAATTCGACTCACTTTCGACTCTTCATTCATCGTAAAACTATCGTTATGTATAATTATGTACAATATATTTTGTAATGTAAGTATAAACATGAATAAGGTCGGGTGTGGTGGCTCGGTGTGCGGGGGGGCGGGTTAGCGCGGCGGGGGAGGGCGCGGCTTGGCGGTCGCGTACGCAATCTCAGAGAGGCGCACGTCGATGGGCGCGCGCTCGTCGTACAGCGTGGGCGCCTGCAGGATGATGCCGGCCGAGCCCACCAGCACGGCCAGCGTGAAGATCCACAGGAACAGCCGGTCCAGCACCATGGCGACGTACTTCCAGTCCTCTTTCACCTGCGGTACATTCAATGTCACTGTCGTTCATCTATCCCTTCACTATTCGATTGATGGATTCATGGAAACTACATAGTAAATAGAACCCGTGATAGGTACCACTCGTATACATGCACCGTTGTATGGATATGTGGACCTGGGGGTGCCACGGGTCCGAATTCAAGTGAATTCATTAAGTACTTATGAATTTCTAGGCCATTGCTAAACTAGGGGGCTGCCTGGTTTTAGAAAAACCAGAGATATTATGAGGTTTTGTAATTTTTGGCATAACCTCGGACATGCCTCGAACTATCTACCTCGAGAGTTGATTACGGAAACACGGAAAACAAACCATCGTTTATCCTAAATATTAATATTTAAACATTGCCTGGTAGGCCTGGTCTAAACCCAGGTTTAAAGCATCTTTCGTAATGGGACCGATGGAGTTCTTTTATCTACCAGGATAATGTTCGTTAATATAACAACTCTCCCCCGTGTCGTCGGGGCGAGCGTAGGTAACCACTTGATTCCTTACTAAAGTAAAGAATGAAATATCCTTTTTTAAAAGAGATATACCTAATTAATTTATGAAATGCTTTGTTTTACTTTGCTATGCTACCTTTTTAGAAAAGTCGCCGTCACCAACTATGCTGTTGATCTTGATGGTTAAGTGCACAGAGAGTGTAGAACGACAAAGATGACCTTGTACAACGCAAAAATACCGAAAATTGCTTTCACCGAAGATACAGCTCTACTCGAACCACGATTCAAACTTCACTTCAATCTTGAAAACAAAAGGGAGATTTATTTACCTACCTATTTGTACCTTCGTAGATTTAGGCCGGCCACACACACTCGGAATTCCGTATTGGAATTCCGAAACGGAATTTCGAAATGAAATATCGAACGCAGTATGTCCATACAAATCTATGGACCTACCACACACACTAGGTAATTTTCCGTACGGAATTTTTTTCGATTCGGAATTCCGCATGATGGCCTGTGCGTTCGGAATTCAGCACGGAAAAAAACCGATCCGAACGCAACTCTTCCATAGATTTTGCACGAGTCGCACCACACATTCCTTAATTCCGAACGAACACCAGTCAGTGTGCATCGCACGACCGAAGCGAGTGGGTGTGTGTGTTTGTTTTTAGCTCCTGCGCACGTGACTTTACGCGCCATGTCCGACGTAGATCCGATCCGTAGACGTCAGACGTAAAAATTTATCTGGGTTATTTCGTAATCTGGTCGTTTTTATATAGTATTGACTCATAAGCAATCTTTGGGTATTCAGGGGATGCACCCATTAACGGCGACGTGTTTTCTTTTATTAGCAAGATATAGCAACAATGCAACCCCAATTAGAAAATCGTCGTCCATTTGCTGTCAAAATGTCTGAAGTTCTGAACTCAATAGTCGTTTAACTGAGCCTTGATAATCCGAATGAAAAAAATCGTGTGGCGTCTGTACGGAATCCCGCGAAGGAATTTTACGGAATTCCGAGTGTATGTGGCCGGCCTTTTTCTAGAAAATATCGCGGAATGAACGTCATTGTTTCGGCCAACCTGTATAAGAATCAGAATGTAGTTCGTAGCCGATTCACACTTACCCGCGTCGACTCCTCCTCCTTGCGCGTCTGGTCGGCTATGTAGTTGATTCCATCGATCGCCTTGTGCAGCTCCGGGCAGCGGTGCCAGCGCCGCAGCGCCTCGCACAGCGCCGGCGCCTCGTGCATCCGGCACGCGCCCAGCACGGGCTCTGCGCACGCGCCGCACGAGGGCGGCACGGCGAGCGGAGAGCCGCCGGCCCACGGTGCCGCCGCCGCCAAGCCCGCGCTGAAACACATGATGACATGAGCAAACGCCTGCGGACTGCAGGAACGCATGATACCGGTAGATATAAGGTCCTCACAAGCGGCTGCGGTGCGGGTCGAGGCGGTAGTGCGGGCGCCGCATCACCAACAGACGCGGAAGCACGTGGATAAATACGCGCCGCACCCACGGTGCCATCGTATGCGTCTGCGGCGACCGGAAGTGCACGTTCAGCACCACCACCGTCACGCAGATGCTGCAACCAACACACAAAACGTATCGAGCTATCCGTGTGCTACGCCAGCACCGGCACCGGGACCGGGCGCCGCCTCACCTGAACGTGTCGAGGATCATGGTGAAGAGCACGAACTTGCCGAGCAGCGGCACCACCAGCGACGTCGGCGGGATGATCTCCGCCAGCAGCAGGAAGAACACTGTCAGCGACAGCAAAATCGAGATGGACAGCGACACCTGCAGCCGAGAGGACCCTAAATTACAACAGCTAAGTAGGCGTCACTAGTTTTTAGGGGAGGGTCTAGGGAGGTAGGACGTTTCGTACGCCGTGTCGTCCAAGTTAAATCACTTCACTCGTTTGCTAAGATTAGCAAACGAACAGTACAAAATCGTGATGACTGTAGACATCGAGGGGTATAGGTATTAGGTCTAAAGAACCTATCTTTAGGTATTGTAGGCTCTCTAAGACCGGAGGCGACGTAAGACCGCCCATAAGTATACCTTCTCGCCGCTGTCGGAGGGCAGGTAGAAGACGAGCACCGTGAGGAAGGAGATGCCCATGCAGGGGATGATGAGGTTGACGGTGTAGAAGAGCGTCTTGCGCCGCATCGTGATGTTGAACGTGATGTCCAGGTACGGCTCGTCGCAGCACGTGTAGAACTTCTCATTCCTGAAATGCAAACGAACGTAGCTCAAGTGAATGCGTCGCCCTAAGGATGCCTGCACGAACGGTTTATCAAACCATAAGGGCGTACCTATACATTAAGATCAAATTCTGAGATGTAGGCCAGTCTGATAAAACTTATTATTATTATTATTATAAAGGACATCTCCATGCAGACAATTTGTAAATATTATGACGAAAAGGAGCACTAATTGCGCTGGGAATGTTCAAAACCATTTGGGCGTATATATGGACGAAAAGTACTATAGGAGTTGAGCTACACAATTTTAGGTGATAGGTATGAAGTTTTTGTTCCTCGGCGGCTCAAGACTGTTCGCCCAGGCATTCTGCACTAGACTGTACAACGATTATTAGATGCTCAATCGGAGGAATGGGAAAAAAAAATCCCGCTCCTCCTACCAATCGGAGTTCCGATCGGAGGAATGGGAAAGACCCCATTCTACGGCCTTTGACCAATTGTGGGCTTCTTATGATAAATCAACGATGAAAAACTACATAGGCTATAATAGTACATTCGTACGTAACAGTAGGTTCATAGCTAATGAATGAATTGATAACCTCCTTTTTTAAGTCGGGCAATAACCCTGCAAGCGTATCATGATAGCTATAGGCAACATTGTAATGTTCAGTGTTTCAGTAAAAGTTCAGTAAAATGAATGTCCAACTTATCTACAACGTCATTGACATATAAATGTTTAGCTGACATGGTACTGACCTCACGGCAGGCACCTCGAGGATGTCCCACTCGACAGAGGTGTAGAACTCTGAGAGGTCCACGCCGAGCTCCACCACGTTGGTGCCGCGAGCCTCGTCGATGTGTCGGAGGTCTACCTGCAACCAACACGCGTACTAATTGTACCTTAGGTTTAGGTACCTAGTACATGAATCGTGTTAGAGAAAATAGAAGCTAACGAGCAAATAATAAAGGGTCATAGGTAGGTACTATGTCTTATAAAATTTGATACCGTCAAAATTTGTGCAGTATCTACAATACACGCACGACTACCTAGGTAGGTACATCTCTCAGTGCTCCCTCTAGGTCGCGAGGTCGCATCATGGTGCCCGTTTTGCCGTCGGTTACCTGGAAGCCGTCGTATGTCCAGGAGCCGAACTTCATGACGCAGGTCTGCTGGTCGAAGGGGAAGTACTCGACGTCGATCTCGCACGAGGACTTGTAGATGGCGGGCGGGCGCCACTCCACGCGCCCCGTGTAGTTCAGCGTCGCCTTCGTCGCCAGTGTCACCTCAAAGTTGCCGTCCGCACTGTTGATACACGTAAATAATCAACGTTACCGGTCAGTGTGAACAAGTGCAATTTTTAATTATGAATGATTCGCATCATTTTTAACACTCGCATCAACACTCCCATTCGCATCAAAGCGATGCGGATGTTTTGCGAGTGCGAGTGTTGTTGTGCGTGTCGTGAGAAGTCATTAGTGCCACGTTCGACCAATAGGAAGCGTTTCTCAGTCACCGATTGATTGTAACTTGTTGAGGGCGTTGGATTTCGAAGAGTGGTGTAGCTAGTCGCACCACAATACAGGGTGTTTTTTTTAATGGGTGATGTCCGAATCCATAAGAGATACCTACGGGAAAACTGTCTTTGGAACCATTTGCTCATTTTGTATGAAAACGATTTTGGCATAGTTATTTTTTTGGTCAAGCGTGAGTTCTCCATAAAAACGAGTAGTTTTGATCACAAAAATTTTTAATGCGTATCGACTCAGTTTCATGTAAGGATTGTTTCATTGTATCGGAAGAAAAAAATCTGAGCAGCAGAAGTTAGTCAAATTTAATAAAATGTTTTCTCATACAATTTGTAAGTTATCTGGTACCTACGTTAATAAAACTATCGCAAAAAAATAAATGGCCTCCCTCTTTCTTTTTCAAGGTACGGTAGGCCTTAGACAAAGATGTCCTTATTCAAGTTTGACTAACTTCTACAGCTCTGATTTTTCTCATTTCACGAGACCATCAGAGCAGTAGAACAACATTCACCATACATCTTTGTCTAATGCCACTAGAGGTATTCTGAAACGTGCCCGTGTACCTGGAAACAGCAAGAGGGAGGCCATTTTGAAAATTTATTGCGATAGTTTTATTAACGTAGGTACCAGATTACTTACAAATTGTATGAGAAACCATTTTATTAAATTTGACTTACTTCTGCTGCTCAGATTTTTTTCTTCCTATACAATGAAACAATCCTTACATGAAACTGATACGAATTAAAAAAAAATTGATCAAAACTACTCGTTTTTATGGAGAACTCACGCTTGACCAAAAAAATAACTATGCCAAAATCGTTTTCATACAAAATGAGCAAATGGTTCCAAAGACAGTTTTCCCGTATCTCTTATGGATTCGCATATCCCCATACTGTCCCATTTAAAAAAAACACCCTGTATACTCTAAAAGGCCGTAATTTTTTTACCAAGCATGTTTCTAAAAATTTGCATATTTGAATGGTTAAAAAGCCGGCTAAATTGCTATTTCTGAAATATAATTTACCTCTTTTGAAATTTGACCACCGATTCTACAAGTTTATTCTACGTTTCTTACATTAAATTGATACATCAAAACGATGATTAAACCTAAACTAAGTGTTTTTTGAATGCCTGTGCTGAACAATCGCATTCGCACTCGCACTCGCGAATTTCGAAAATACGACATTCGTAACATTCCTGATCTACACATTACCTACTGCACACAGTAACACATTCGTGATTTGCAGCTTGCACATGCAAGTACCTACATAGGTATAAGATACGTGAAACAGCAGCTCCCTGGTGCGTGGTGCTGGTGACCGACAATAAGACTATTTAATACATCGAACTTCTGGTAGGACAGATTGGAATAAACGCAAGATTCATCATCAACTTCTATTTACTCAACTACTACCTAACCTACTAGCTACTAGTAGTACCTAATTCAAATTGTGTAAGTACTGAATTTATGATTTCACTGGCTAGAAAACTTAAGAATACGATATATTTTAGAACTCGTACTTTCTTAGTGAGTGCTCCGAGGCACGCTCATCAGTGATGGGGCGTGCGGGGATGCATGCATGAGGCCGCAGTGAGGTGGAGGTGGGTAATGGACTTGACTAACTTGTTGTAGAGCACGATGTCGGGGCGCCAGATGTGGTCGGAGGGCACGTGCAGCATCTCCACCCCACCGTACTCGCGCGGCTCCCACGACAGTTTGTAGTCGTACCAGCTCTGTCATACAACAAACATGCCATTTCAATATTATACCTACATGCGTGAATGTAGGATGTAATGTAAACATGTTTAGGTAACTCTGATTGACTCTACCCCCTTTACCTACCATTTACCACCTGAGCCTGCCAAGGCAACATGACAGACTTGAATTCGGAACACTTCACTATGCGTGCTTCCGACACACACTAGGCTTTTTTATTAAAATTTGTTGTACCGTCGTTGAGATATTCCCCGCCAAAGTTGTGTACGATGTGTGTGCCCCACTGCCATTTGTAAAACCGTTTTACCTAGAAACTCATAACTCCCCATAGGTACCTACTTTTAAGTGGATCAGGGTGGAGACAACTTTCAAGAAAAATTATCTCGGAACTCTTGCAGTGAAAACTTATCGAGAAATGGAGGAAAGACTGACTTGACTACGGAGTTCTACACAATGGGTGGTCCGACACGCACTTGGTCACACACTTCTTTGTGTTTTGTTGGGATGTGTTTTCCTGGTGTCTAAACTGAGTTATGTTATAATGAGTTTAAATGAATCTTCACCTGGTACCTACTTTGGCGATCGTTTATTAAATTCGGCTCACCTGTTCTACCCACAAGTTGGTCGTCATAATTTGATTCTTGAGATTCTGTGAACAAAATAGGCAGTTTTATGTCTTAGCTACCGATAATAATCCTTATTACAGATTTTGTAACGCTGTTGCTATCAGTCTGTTTCTATACAAAACAACGCTCTTGCGATTATCCAATTCATGCAGTTTGCCTATGAAGCTTGCCTGCGACTAGACTGGGTAAAAACCCCAAACACGTAATTAAAAAAAACAATACTTACTTACTTCTTCTAAACTTCCATATTTATAAAAAAATTACAGCAATAATCCAAGGATTATGTATAAGTATGTTTTTAACGAGTTTACTAACGAGTTCAATTCTAGTAGGTATATCCAAATTGATCATGGTCTCGTGAGTGGGGCAACAGCGCAGCGGGCATACAACAAATGTATTATTTTTTAAAGATAAAGCTAAAATTTGCTCAGCTTTTAAAAACGTCTGTCGCGTATAGTACAGTGTTTGAGTTCCATTACAACTTTTAATGCCAGATCGCGTTCAAAAAGGCACGACTGGCCGTGACCGTAAGGGGTCTTAGTGCAGAGTTGCCGACACCAACAAAATTAAATTAGCTTCATATTATTTTGATACATTGATTTTATGATACACTTTTCTTTCTTTTTCTAGACTGAAATAGGTAAAAGAGATTGCGTTAATTTAACGCAGTTTAAATTAAGAAAATGATGCCCAAAACACCAATATCTGCATGGAAGTGATCACAGAGACAAAAATGCAAAGATAACATAACACTTAAAACACCCAACAGTCACATACGAGTCCCTGCATCGTGGGTATCAAGAACTACGAGTACCATGATAACAACAACACCCAGACCCGGAATAAATATTTACAAACATTTGTCCCGAAGCGAAAAATCGAACCCGCACCTCATTGCGTCTCAGCCGGCTACTCGCCCGCCACGCCACGGTGGTCGATATATTATCGGGTCGGAGGATTTTATAATAATAATATTATTTATAGAAAGCAGGTAAGTAAATGAAAGACTCCATTTTATCAATGTTTTGGAAAGACGTGGCACTGCACTGCACTGACCACATCTATGAGCTGGCTGAGCTTGAGCTTGATGCGCACGGTGAGCGCGTCGCTGACGTTGAGCACGGGCCGCACCAGCTTGTTGTAGTTGCTGAGTAGGTCGTCGTACAGCCGCTTGGCGTCCGGGTTCCCAGCGCACCCTGCACACGACACGAACCATGTTATTCACACCGACATGTCTACAGCAAAGCTTTCTCCATTCAATGGAGAATCTCAGGACGGACGGGTGAGAGCCACCTCAAAAACCACACTAATTGGTCCCGCGGCCGTTATAGTCTGAAACATAATACCGGACGCGTTCGACAGTCGTGACTTACACTACGCGTGCAAACTACCAAGTAGGTACCAGCACTCAATGTACGATTTTGTGCTAACAAGAATAAGGTGCGAACGTGACCTTGAGTGACATTGAGCGCTCAGACATCTGACGAATATCTGGCACACTGTGTAAGTTGCCCTGTCTATACCTTGAGTAAATATAATAATATCGATAATACGATATCATCGAAGTTGTTGACCACTAGGTATGTCTATTTGGGTCATACTGTTCAACTAGATATGCATGTCCAACTTCGACAAAGACGTCAGCCGGCAAATCCAACTACACCATCTTCTTGCCAACATCTCATCGTAGATTCCGTGCCGGGTTCGTGGTTTCCGTTATGTTCAGTGCGTGTTGCCACAGTGACGACTTACGCCACGGAGACGTGCTCGCTATTTATTGGCCTCATACACAAGCTCAAAGTTGTACAGCGGGCTATGGAGAGGGTTATGCTCAGAGTTTCACTACGATGATATAATCCGAAATGAGGAGATCCTGATAGAAGAACCATGATCAGAGAGAGAAGAACGTAGCTCTTAGAATTTGCAAGTTGATGTGGCAATGGGCAGGCCATAAAAGGTTCTCAGGTGGTGACCACAAACCGGACGGAATTATAAAATGATTTCATGCTCATATTAGTATAATATTCTTACCGACGAGCGAGAGGGCGAGAGCGAGCGAGAGCAGCAGATGCACCGCGGGTGGGGGCGCGGCGCGGCGCGGCGTCGGCGGCATGTCGCGCGCCGCATGGCGTCAGCGCATCGCGCCGCGGCGCACGCTGTCCCCAGCTGCACACACACGCACGAAAGAAAGCGCACCGTTAGCATACCGTTAGCACACCGTTAGCACACGCACGCTGGGGACGAACATTGCACGAACCAAATGTGTGTGCCTTTAACTATACCTACGAGCGAAGACCTATCCTGGATCACAAAGTACTTTGATTATTTTTAATAGCTACCTACTCCTTATTATACTTTCAGGGTTGTTACTAGGTTAGGTACCTACCTCGTTCCATTAAACCTTTCCAATAATTGTTATTTATTTCAGTTTCTGCATAACTCTTATGGACCAAGTTCGACGAAGGATACCCTGAATGATTTTCCCTTTATTCAAAATAATTTTACAATAATAATAATAATTAACAATAAGCTACGTTTTAATAAGCTTCGCCAGTTTGTGATAGTAGCTTGTGATGTAGAGCCAGATTGCATTTTTTATTTGAAATAATAAAGTGATCCCTTACATTCGAAATGAGCGGCAACATTGGGATTGCTTTATTTATGATAGACAGGTAAGGCCGGGTTCCCACTATGCCAGGTCGGTAGATTTGCCGGTCCGGTAAAACTGCTGGAAGGGCTAGTGTCTGTATAATTTATATGGAGCTATTCACATTATCCCGGCTCCGGTATTTTTGCCAAGCCCGGCATTTTTACCGAGCGTTTTGTTACTGCGAAGTTCCGCTAGAACCACCGGACCGGAGTAATGTGAACGAATTTGTGCCGGTATTGGTCCCCCGCTCACCCCGCCCGTGTTCCCCTGGCGTCATTCGGCTCGCATTTTCTGACAAAAATAGACGTGCATGAACATGGATATTCAAGCAGAAACTTTAATCACGCTTGTCCAAGAGAAACCTGTTCTGACTTTCTTGACGGATCCTGTATAATGTGAACAGTCTGTCCGGTCTCCGGTTTTCGGCAAATCTACCGATCCGGCATAGTGGAAACCCGGCCTAAGATTTTGAATCAGCGTTAAATATGTACCAAATTGATCTCCTGCTAAGAGACCAATAGAATATTAACATCGTAGCGGTACCTACCTAAATGACGAACCAAAATTATCATAAATCAGAACTTGGATTAATAAATTAAGGTTTAATAACTAAGTAAGCGACTGTTTTAACAACTGAGCAATGCCATTTATTTTATACTTTTATAATTATTGGTCGGTAAAAATAAACAAGTTTTGCCTGCTAAAACTATGAATCGTTGGTAATTAGGTGTATCTAAATCAAGGGTTACGTACATCCTATGAGAAAACGGAAACCTTATCGGATCACTTTCGTGACTGGCTGTTAGTCTTTCCGTCTGTCACAGCCTATTTACCCCGAATCTACGGAAAATGGACGGAAATAGTAAAAATTAGGTACACATCAGAATAAGGTAGGTACCTCAATCACAGACGTATAGCGTAAACAAATAAATTCGAATTTTGGATTAATTTTAGGCGACATATTATAAAATTCAAATAAAAACTAATCAAGTGCATCACGTGACGTATTAAATGAAAACACTCGTTGCGACGACCTCTGTGGCGCAGCGGCGTATGTGACAGATTACACCAGGAGATGGGCAGCAGCATCCACTGAGTGCCCACTCAACACCAATACTGCAATCACCAAT
Organism: Epirrita christyi; assembly: GCA_951392215.1. Classification (NCBI taxonomy): domain Eukaryota; kingdom Metazoa; phylum Arthropoda; class Insecta; order Lepidoptera; family Geometridae; genus Epirrita; species Epirrita christyi. The sequence continues at coordinate 16,772,049 of OX595841.1, read as the reverse complement.
CCGTTTGCCAAGTGTGGTGATTATGGCAATTCCCCATTGCATACTTTAAGAAAGGCCTCGTCCAATAGTGGCCGTCTAACGGCTGATGAAGAGAGTTAATTGGCGCCCTTTTTTGGAGCCCAACCAGTAACTTTATAAGATCCCAACGCCGTCCCAGTCTGTTACAGAGCCATAATTGTCACAGTATGATGGACCAAAATTCATAAAATGTATAATATTAGGAGGTTCCCAACGAGTAACACCGAAACGAGTAACACTGTTACTCGTTGTATCATTGCTCAGTTTAACGATGAATTAGTAATAATAAAATAACAGCTTTTTTACCGCTTGTTTTGCCGTTAAAATGCTATTTATTTGTCGCTTAGTTAATCAGCACCTTTTTGTAGGGTTTAGTGTTTTCCTGAACCACTTATTCATTTGCCCTTCCGCCAGTGTTTCAATTGTGCCACCCCCTGCATTTCTAAACCGTATTACCAGAGACTAGTAAATATAGTCTCTGGTATTACCTATCTAGAAACTTATAATTTACCATGTAGATATGTGGATCATGCTAGAAACATTCATCAAAAATATCCCACGATTACAACTTTTCGAGTTATCGGCTTTAACTTTAGAACCCTACCTATGCGTGGTCCGATACGCACTTGGTCAGTTATTCATTTATATTTTTAGTAAGTATTATAAATAATATCACCTATGTAATGGTCAAAGTATACAAATGAAAATACATTACGTAGGTTATTAAATTTGTGATAGAGTACTCTTATCCAAACGAATTGTACAGCTATTTTTCAGCGAGCTCTGCAGCTCCGAGGTATCCATCAACACCGCCGCTCATCACAACAACATCACTTCACAGTTGAATTACAATTCACTCTAAACATTCCTTCCGCTCTCAAAAACATTGGACGGAAAGAGCCGCTCTAATCAAAATTACCAGAACAAAACGGTCCTTTCGGATCCCGGCGCTCGACCGGACACTAATTCATTTCCCCGTCCGCTGTCGTACCGCTCGGCTCGGGCGGGCGAGTGGCGCGCAGCGCGGGCGCTAGGATCGCGCACGGGGCGGCGGCGGCGGCGGCATGCTGCGCGACACGTGCTGGCGAGGCGGGGGCGCGTCGAGGACTGCCGCCGCGCCGCGCGCACGGGCCGCGCCACCCGCCCTAAGCCTGCCTTGCCATTGCCATTCTGCGCTCCCTCCAAAGAGAGATGATTCCTCCACGAGATGGGAGCGGTTGCGAGACGTGCGATCGAGTTGCGCCGGACTCAACCGGAAGCGACGAATAGAGCCATTCGGCCGAATATTTGGTAAGTCATTAGTTCATCTGAATAGAACAAATAACGCAACCTCTCTATATCCAGTATGGATTTATGATTATGATATAAAACTAGATAAGTACGCGCTACGAAAGTTGAAGTTATAAATAGCTATCCAATTCGATTGGTTCCTATTTCCTAGTAACAAGTGGCATGGATCGCACCCGAGATGAAACATACCAGCGCGTCCCAGCGCCGGCGCCGGCGCGGCGCCGCGCGCCAGCCCGTTCGTGAATTCCACCCTTTATATTGCAATACATTACAGGTATACCTACTTAAATATACTATACCTATTTAAATTTTAAATATGTACTTAATTAATGCTTAAACGTTGTTTAAGATTTTTAAACGGTATTGAGCGCTGAATGATGCTTAATAGGTAGGTACCTACATAAGTAGCTGACAAACTAAACAACCCAGCAACCTTGTTTAGAGATTTAAGAGAAGGTCACTGAAAGCTAACAAAAGGGCGCAATTTGAGAATTGGGCCTCTGATCGTGTGTACAAAATTTCATGGAGTTTGATGAAATAATAGCCAAAATAGAAGCAAACTTCGTTCGCGTACGAAAGGGCGTATAAGCGCCCAACCGGTAACCTCCTCTTAAATAGCTGATTTTTAATAAATGGCATACATTGCGTGTTTGGTGTAAATCCGAACATTGTTTTTCTCATAACAAGCCGTTTCATTTGATATGTTTCATGACACAAGCTTTTTTTTTGCCTCCCTCCCCCAAACTTACGTTATACGCCCATGGTCACGCAATTCTGTATATGTATGTATGAACCAAGTTTCTACTTCTTTTTTGTCGGAGAAAGGCTGTGACAGACGGACACCAGAGTGATCCTATAATGGTTCCGTTGGTACTTTTTGAGGTACGGAACCCTAAAACCGGTTAAATGCGCGACGGACTCGCGTAGGGAGGATCCTATGTGTGGGGTTGGTTATCATTATTTCACATATTTTAAGTAGCTACGTAGAGTTTTACAAGTACCTGCTTAACTTCTTTCAGGGTTGCAAACTACATTTTTTCCTCCTTCGAATTAGGTTGCTAACTAACTATAACCCGGCATATCTCCGGATATTCCGACGGGAATATCATTTACTCGTGGAGCCGGAGCCTCATCGGATTACCGATTATCGAAGAGAGAGTTGATGGGGAATTCCGATCAGAAGGTACCTTCGGCGCGCCGGAAAGGTTTCCTAATGAATCGGAACGCGTTTATTGCAGGACGCCCCCACGCCCGCGCTGACCCAGAGTTTGTTGATCTCTCTTCGGGTTCTATACTTAGGTACTACCGAGAAGGAGGCCTATGTCCATATGTGAACGTCAACTGGCTGAAATAATAATAATAAATGCTGGACATTTCACACAGCATTATCTAGCCCCAAGCTAAGCAGAGCTTGTGTTATGGGTAGGTACTAGATAACTGATATACTTAATACAATACATTACATAAATATATATTTTTATTATACATAGAAAATACCCAGCTAATTCATATTTACGTGAAAGGGTAGTTTTGTACAATTTAAAGACTCGTAGGCTCGTGAGGTCTCCGGAAAAATGACTGGTTGAGGTACTATCTAAATGTATGGGTTGAGGTGACTCATTACTAAATCGTTAATTGTGGCATAATGAGGCTTTTCAAATTCGATTAAAAAAAACTAGTTCAAATTGGTTTAATAGATGGCGCTGACTTAACTATAGCTCACAAGATTGTCAAATGTATGATCTGTGGTGTACGCGTACTAGCTATTATTTAACTAATCTGTGGCTATTAGTCATGATATTCTGTTTGTGTCTGCTTCTTGAGAGTGCGCTAGTGATTTCGTGGTGTATTTATCTTGTTTTTTAACCGACTTCCCAAAAAGGAGGAGGTTCTCAATTCGGTTGTATTTTTTTTTTTTTTTTTTTTTTAAATGTTTGTTACCGCATATCTCCGGCATTTATGAACCGATTTGGAAAATTCTTTTTTTATTTGATTAGATATACTTCCAGATTGGTCCCATTTTTTTCAGAATCCAGTTTTGATGATGGGATCCATGAGGAATTGAGGGAACTCCTCAAATATTGTAGGCATACATATGGCGATTTTAATATTTTCAGCAAGACACCAAGCATTTGCATTCAGAAAGTATCATATTCCTTTCACCACTATGGTTCTTTCATCAAAAAAATTTCATCCAAAATTTTTTAGTCGTATAACAATGGCGGAAGTCGGTTTTTTAAATGATAAGTTATTTAGGTAAGCAAAAAAAAATACTAACCACGAAACGAAAATATATCCACGTCGTTGATGTTGACATTTAACTTTATTTTGACACTTGACAGCTACGTAACAGAGCAGCGTCATCTATTTTCAACGCTGAAAGCATGATTGGAAATGCCCGTGAAAACCCCTCATTACTAAAGCATTCATAAAACTGATACCTTTACAAGAATCTTGATGAATTTTCCTTTTGGTTTCTTGTGTTCATATATTATGTAGTAATCTAATTAGAATTTTCGAGCACAACAAAAAATGAAACGCACCTTTTGCGATTTTTTTGGATTCTCAGTAATTTGTGATCAAACTTCTGTTATTTATGTAAACTTTATCGAAAACAGATACATAAATAGTTATTACTTACATTTTCCAGCAGTTAGCTTTATTTTCACAGCACACAATCACAAAAACTTCCTTTTTTTGCACAACAGAGGGCGTATAATGCAAATAAATTGCATTTCTTGTCAAAAACTATAAAATTCAAACCAGATGTTTAAGCCCGTTAGGTTGGTACCAAAAGTGAGGGCCTCGTATCAATACCATGGACATGAGAAAGAATTTGCGAAGTGACAGTGATCCATAGTGATTCTACGGTGCTTGTCCTTATTCTGAGATTCTACGAGTCCACGTAACATGATATTGACAAAAAAGGTGGGTCACAAAATGTAACTGGAACTGTATGAAAATGTATGGATGCATCCTTCTTTGGTAGAGAGATAGATTATAACCTAGAGAAACAGGTTACCTTACTGAAGACGCAGGTAGATGCTACTGTGTATAAATAAATTGAATTTACGGTCGTACGTTCCACGTAGCCCTCGCCATGCGTCGTAAACCTTGCTACGTGCTTAGAGCATGAAGCACTTACTTCATGTCGTAGCACTTGCTACATGTCGTAGCACTTGCTACGTGTCGTAGCACTTGCTAAGAGCGGCTTAGCACTCTTTATACATGTCGTAGCAATTGCTACGCGTCGTAGAACTTGCTACGCGTCGTAGCACTTGCTACGCAGCGTATCACTAGTCTCAGGAAGCTACGTTGTATAATTTTTGACTGTATTTTACTATTATTTGCTTTGATAATAATTATCATTAAATGTTTAGTTTTGTAATTCAATATTTCGGGACAATTGCATGCGTCATGAGCACATGAAACCTGAATTCGTAGAAGAGATAGTATTATATTGGAAGAGTCTACCCTCATTCGCACACTTTTGCTTTCGATAGTAATTATCTACCACTATCGCCCCAAAATTTAACAAATTCATAGTGATTACAACTTTTATAACAGTCATTAGAAGTTCTACGCACAATGTACCGGGAGTTGGTGAGCCACTTATGATTGATCCGCAAACCTCACAATAAGCTCTTCGATGAATCTTCGAGTGTCGCGAAAGTAATCTATGTATCCGTCATTTCCAGCTTGTAGAAACATGTAACAAGACAGGTTGAATATGATTTTGATGACGCTCACTCTATTTTTTAGCTGTGTTATTGTCTACTGTTATGAAACAAAAATGAGAAGTCTAGAGTTCACTTATGATGAACAAAAACTTATAACTGGTTTACATGAGTAATTATATCACGGCTGGCCCGTTCGAGCCAGCGTTGCAGCGTAGGAGCTGTTATGAGAGTTATGTATAACGATCGTTATGAAGTAAATAACGTTTTCATCCCACCATCTCGGAAAGAGTATTTTTGCTATTCGATATCTGAGTGTAAAAGCCGTTTTTATCCGCTAGAGGATAAAGTAAAATTGAATTTAGAACATCGTGTGCACTAAGTTTGTGAATTCAAAACATCATTAAACCTATTTACTTCTACCTTCATGGCGCCGAATTTATCATACAACCTTTTTTAATTTGTTAAAACTCAGACAAGGAACCTTCTTGGTGTATTACTTTTTTTTTAATTTGCTTTGCGCACGCCATTTTCTTTCACGTCATTTTGTTAAAACCTTAGGTTAAAAACAAGAAACTTGAAAACAAGTGAAAAACCTAAAATAAGTGATTCTACCGATGAGGAAGTTTATTTGACGTCAACAGAATTGGCTGAAACTGTTAAAAATGCGCAAAAGTATCTTGTGATTGCAAATGTTTTTTTTTGCATTTAGTCATTTCCTCGCTGAGGTGGGATGAAAAGTTACGTGTTGCACTCGAGTGCAAAGATTTTTCACCTCGTGCTCTTTTGATTCCCTCGCTGACGCTCAGGATTCTAATTTTTAGAAATTTTAGAATCCTTCGCTTGCTCGGTCATCAAATTGAGCACGCGGTTAAAAAGCAACTTTGCACTCTTGTATAACAAATAACTATTATCTACTCTCATACTGAAATATAAAGATTAAAAACCCCCATTGGAACCCCCAGTATGCGGTGTACATAGATAGCATTGAAAGATTACAGCGTAAATTCTTCCGGTATCTAAATTTCAAACTTTTAAAATTTGGGACTAAATCTACTATTAACATTGGATCACAATTGTACAACTATATTAGTAAAGATATAACAATTGTGGATAGTAACCACAGGGATCTAAAGGTAAAAATAAGTGATCATTTAAAAAAGTTGAATTATAGTGAAACTGAGAATTTAATTAGTACGAAATAATGATATAAATGCACAAGAACTACATACTCAAAGCCACATACACACAAACCTCATACACAAAAACGACATACACCCCCTCACCCTCTCACACATTGCCACATATTTACATACATTTACACAAAGAGAGACGAAGGATATTTACTTACATACAATATTTACTATTAATTATATGTTGCCTTTCCTTTTATTATTTGGCTAATAATAAGTGTACACTCGTTATATCAAATTTAAATCATCTACTTAGTGTGGAAATGTATCTAGACATGCTTTAATTGAGAGTCCGACGCGGATCGCTGTAACCTCATAATACAGGCTCGTTAGAGACCTAGTGTGAGGGACAGAGCTATGCCAAGGTACATCTGTTTTAGTATGTATTACTGTTTACTCATAAGATATATATAATAATTGATGTACCTATAAGTTGCAAATGTTGAAGCCTAAATAAAAGTTTTATTATTTTTTTTTTTTTATTAAACATAAAATATGTATTAAAGATTACCATCAAAGCTGTAGGCATCACCACCTTCTACCCCTTGTCGAGCGGAGGGAAGCGGCTGACCTCACATTTCTTCACAATCTCCTTTTGGGTGATCTTGATTGTCCTTCTCTTCTTTCGGATATTAAATTGGTAACTCCTAATCGACCAGTGATCCGTCGTAATTACCTCAAACTGTACACCCCAACCTGTTCCGCTAATTACCGTAAGAACTCCTTTTTCGCTCGAACTACTAATCTATTTAACACTACCTACTCTATGGATGTTGATCTATTTGTGGTAAGGCATGACTTTTTTAAAAGACTAGTAGCAAAAAAATTCTTTAAATAACTTGGGTTGTTATGGTGTATTTGTTTATTGCTTGATATGTATGAGTTTTTGTACTACAAAATCTGTTTTCTTTTTTGTTGTTATTAATTTTAACACAGTAGGTAAGTATAATAATACTATTGTGAAGGTACTTATTGTTATCACCTTTTTAGGATAACTTTATTTTATAGAACTATAAGTGAAAACTGTTTAGCAAATGCGTTTCTATACTGATTGTTACCATTCTTGTTCATACGCTGTTTGTTTTCCAAATAAGTAAAAATAAATAAAAATAAATAAAAATAAAAAACTAAAATGACAGTCTTTACGCAAATGCCATCGAAATAAATTTAAAAAATTACATTACGATACAGCTCTTCTATGGACAACTATATCATAATATAACTTTTTTTTCACACCACCTGCTCGACAATGTCCAATTACATGTCATGCAACCTCAACGTAAAGTAAAGCATTGTCTCTCTAGGGATATAAAGTTGTATGAAACTCCCTAGGGAATAAAGTGATTTGAATTTGGAACGTCAAATTCAAGTGGAAACTCGTGGAAAACTCTAAGTAAAAAAATGCCTATATGGCATTGTAAAGAGGTTTGTTCGAAAATCGAACTGGCCACCAGAACTGCAGACTGCTGTCTGTGTGCTGGCTGGCAGAACTCAAAAAAAAAAGAAATAGGCGCGATTTTAAAGTATGTGAAACAAAAGAGATGTTTGGTGCTGTGATTTTCAGAGAGTTTTATTGCAATATTCTAGTAATAAATCAATGGCAATATTAGTGTTAACAAAAAATGTCGAGCGATAATGATTCTACTCCAGAGTTTATCAAAACAGACGATACTTAATTTATGGAGCCCTGGCTTTTTGTTGTTTATTGTCTCGCAGTAGGTGTGAAAAGTAGAGTATGCTCCTCTGGAATAAAGCCTGTCTTCGTCTTGGGCAGCTTGAACCCCTCACTTCACTCAGGACTCTATATAACTCCCTCGTTACACTCGGGAGTTAACTTTAGAGTCCCTCGTTACGCTCAGGGTTCAATATGCCGCCCGCGACATAAGACACTGCTTTATTCCCTTAGTGCATAATCTACTATTCCATTACGATACAACTTCAGTTGGGCCAAGGAGGTTGCAATGCAGTTTTTCTACATAATCTGTGGCCGCGGCGCAAAACGCTCGCGCATATTATATGGATTTTGGCGCTAAACGTTTACAAATAAATGCAAGCATAAGCTGTTACGCAAAGTTTTGTTGTCAAAATAGTTTTTTCACACCACCTGCTCGACAATGTCCAATTACAAATCATGCAACCTCAACGTAAAGTAAAGCATTGTCTCTCTAGGGATATAAAGTTGTATGAAACTCCCTAGGGAATAAAGTGATTTGAATTTGGAACGTCAAATTCGTATGGAGACTCGTGGAAAACTCTGAGTAAACAATGCCCATAAATCATTGTAAAGAGGTTTGTTCAAAAATCGAACTGGCCACCATAAGCAGAACTAAAAAAAAAAAAAAGATGCGTTTACAAAGAATGTGAAACAAGAGAATCTGTTGTTTCACATGACATTTTTTATTCTTGTTGTATGGTACATCAATTGGAACAGATAATTACACACACACGATTTATTGATTGATTACTTTAAAATATAAAATGAAGGGAAGATGTTGATGAGCCGCGATTACGATGTGGACTGACTCGCGTCGTCCGGCAACCCCACTATTGCATGGGAAATGCAGACATTGCAATACTGCACGGTACTTGGACCGTACATGTTCCGGGGCGCGAGATGAATTGCGTGAAGCGGGATGATTTTGTTAGTTAATGAACATGTATCATTAATTGATGATATAAGGTGAAAGAACAATGTTTGTTAGTAGACGCAGTATGATACCGATATCAATCATGATAGCTTAAAAAACTAACTCTGTTAAAGATAGGCGATGTAGCTGAATCCTGTTTGGATTTCTCACACTTCACACTATATTACCTTTTAACACTAGGTTTGTACTCATTTTCACTTTCAACACACACAGCACTGACTTTATTATCCAAAACATTACACTTATCACAAACACCAGATGAGACCGCTGCGCGGGAGGAGGGCACTGGCGGCGCACACGTCATGGACGTGGCCAGCACCGTGCTGCTGCCGAGTGTGGTGGTGGCGCGTCGCGCTCGCCACCAGACGAGCGCGGCGCACACCAACGCTGCTGCTGCCACTGCGTAGATCGCAACGTAGTGATGTACGTCATGAAAGGTTATCTCGTCCCCTCTATCGAGATGATCTGCTGCTGCTTTCATCTCGGCGATACGCTTGTCGATGCGGGTGATCGAACCCATGAAGCTGCTGATGCTCTCATTGAAATGGCTGATCGGTATTGTAAGATTGATGATGTTATTGATTGGTGCGTTCTCTATTGCAAGTATGTCTGGCTCTATATTCATATCGTTGGAGTGTTGTTACGCAGTCACTTCCTAGTGCGATAATGCTAACACCTGTTAGCTGTGCTTGTGTAACTTGATAGTTACAGATAAATCGTATTGTGCATTTATCGCAACAGGTGAGCATGAATGTGTTTATAGTAACAAGCTCCGTCCAAGTATGTAGGCACTTGCTTTTTGTAGTTGTACATTGACTGTAATAATTAATGCTTATTAATTGCTTTAGTACTTATATGGTTGTTGAATTCCAATTCTGAGATGCTGTGACGTAATTGGATCTCCGCTCTTCGAAATTTGGACATAATCCTTTTAAATGTTTATAGTAGGCTGAAAGTAATGTTGCGCCCTTCCAGTACGGTTCCATGTTGTAGTAGACAATGAGTTTCCACTTGTCTTGGATTATCCGCATGTCTGATACCTTTTCCAAGTAAATGCTGTTATTACTGATGACCGTGATGTTGTACGCACTGTTGACTGCAGTCGTTCTGCCCAATGTTATAAGGAAGAAAATCATCATGTTAAAATTAATGCATGACGTCATGAAAGTGACTTTCTTCTTCGATTTTTGTTTTGGCTCTGCTGAGCTGATCTCTCGTTTTTCCTTTCTCAGTATCTCGTCCAGCTTGCTGCTGGTTCCCTGCTCGCTGCTGCTGCGTGGAGCTTGGGTTCCGGACGGTGGTGGCTGCTGCCATACTTCTGACGTCACGGCACTTGGCGATGCTTGCCCCCCCATGCTAGAGGTGTCGCCGGGCGTAGAAGCCGTTTTTCCTTTGAATCCGATTTTTCGTTCACAGGTAGGATTGAGACCTTGAAGGCTGGCCTGAGGACGTCAGTCTTCGTTTTTACGCTGATTACTCGGGAATGATTGTCTTTGCTAGGGTGAAGGTCGGCTACTTTACCTAAAACCCGTTTGCCTGCTGGCAGATTAGCATCATGTATGACCACGATGTTATCTAGTTTTATAATAGGTCGTACATTTCGCCACTTGCTTCTGGCCAATAGCTGCGTCAGGTATTCAGCGCGCCATATCTTCCATATGTCTTGGAAGATTTTTTGTGTTGGTTTCCACCTTGTTCTCTCATCTTTTTCTGTTCCATAGATTGTTAATACCGGAACACTCGCTAGAAAATAGGGCGGGGTAAGATAGTCAATGTCATCGATATCTTCACTTAATGCGTACAAAGGTCGTGAGTTAAAGCAAGCTCGTAGCTGACAAAGAAGAGTCGTAAATTTTTCAAATGTAAGATTTTGCTGTAGATTCATGATTTTATCTGAAAACTCATCGTTTTGAACGCATTTGATTATTTTATATTTAGCAGCGCGTATCTCCTCCGTTGTCAAATAATAATGTGTTTGTTAATAATAATGCATTTGTGCTAAGTAAACTGATTGGTTTACTTTCTTTGTTTTCAAATCAGTTTTGAATGTAAAATCATATTCATCTGCTCTCCAGGCAAGTCCTAAGGTTTTAGTTGACTCCTGATGACGAAAATCGAAGGTGTCGTGGGACGCTGAGGTTTTGTTGTCATTGCATAGTAACGATGGTTCGTTGGTTTGTTGTAAATGTGGGCCACGAAACATAACATCATTTAAGCTGTATCCATGTGACGTCATTTCTGATGCATTAGATACAACCCGCAGCGCCGTTGTTGGTGAATCATCGCGGTGCACACTGTGATGAGGCTTGTAGTAACCAGGGATCTTGTTACCGGCACTTGCCGCTGTGTGCATGTGACCTAATTCCTGGTATTCATGCTTGAATGTTTTGTATGTATTTGCGACATTATGATTTTTATTGAATTTATTTTCTAATTGGTAGAACTGGCCCAATGCATTTGGTCTTGATATTTCTAGCTTTTCATCTGCGTCAGTGGGCAATGGAGGACGCACAACGTACCGGCCTGCTTGGCGCTCTGTCGTTGATTTGTGTAGCTGTAGGCATTGTGCGTCTTCTGCTGATATGTTAGTTTGATCGGTGACATCTTCAGTAGACCAAAATCTGCTCAAGTCATTATTTTCGGTCACTACTACGTTGCAATGGTATGATTTTGTGACATTTGCGTTGCCACATAAAATCCAGCCAAAACGCGTCTGCTGAGCTATTGGCATGGACGGATTGTGTCTGATGATACCACCCATAATTATGTCTGAGTAGACATCAGCACCTAGTAAGAGGTCTACTGAGCGACTTTTGTAAAATTCAGGATCTGCCAACTGAATGTTTTCCAACTGAGGCCAAGACGGATTTACGAACGTCTGATTCGGTGAATTATTGACTACATTTTTCATAACAAAAACTTCTATGTTTAGGTCGTAATCAGCGTAAAGAGCGTTAGAGATGCTAAAATGCCGATTACTCCTTTGGAGACCATTTCCTTGGCTCCTACTCCAAAAATTATGCCCTTGCATTGCTTTCGTTTGATGCCTAAAAGTTGAGCTGCATTCTCCGTGATCAAGGATGTTTGTGAACCTTGATCAATTAACGCACGTAAAGTTTGTTGGGTACCATCGGCCTTGGTCACGTTGACTAACGCGGTTGCTAACAGAATTTCCCCCACTTCCCTCTGTAAAACATGTGCATTACTCTGTTGCTGACTCTGCTGAGAATTGTCCTCTTCACACGATTGTGAAGAAATCCGAACTCTGCCTGTTGAAGCATTGTGTAGCAGGATATTGTGTTCTCCTTCGCACTCACGGCATTTCTTGTCCGAGAAACACGCCCTTTTGCGATGTGACATAAGGCAGTTTTTGCATACGGATAACTTTTCGACGATTTTCTGTCTCATGTGAGGTTACATTTCGAGGAAGGTTTTGCAATGGAAAATTCCATGTTCTTCGTTGGTGTTACAAACCGTGCATTCAGGTAATTTATAATAAGTTATTTGTTATTTTTGTTGCTAGTGAACGATTTGAAGAAATTATTCTTCTTTTACACTTGTTGATAAAAAATGATAAACGATAGTGATTCTACTCCAGAGTTTATCAAAATAGACGCTTTAGAGATTATTGATAATCTACTATCGCTAAAATCAAAACAAGCCCTGGCTTTTTATTGTCTCGCAGAAGGTGTGAAAAGTAGAGTATGCTCCTCTGGAATAAAGCTTGTCTTCGTCTTGGGCAGCTTGAACCCCTCGCTTCACTCAGGACTCTATATAACTCCCTCGCTACACTCGGGAGTTAACTTTAGAGTCCCTCGTTACGCTCAGGGTTCAATATGCCGCCCGCGACATAAGACACTGCTTTATTCCCTTAGTGCATAATCTACTATTGTTTTAAAAAAATGTCTAAAACGACAGCGATACTGAAGAAAATTTTACACCACCGGACTTTCTCGAAGCTGCAACAAACCAATGAACCTCTTACCATCAAAATCTAGAAGGTATTACAATAAATGTTAAATATAATATTATCGATTTCATGAAATTAGATAATATATGTTGATAGTATGTTTTGAAACTGCACATACGTTGGTCTTAAAACACTCGTGTGATGCTATAAAAAAAATAGATAATGTTGTGTGAAATGTCCAGCATTTATTTATTTATTGATTTATAGGTACAACCCTAAGTATAATAAGTACAGGTAAATTAGCAAAAAGTGTGGACCTAAGTCGTGTAGTCGTGGATTCTTATGGAAACGTTAGATGACACGAAAAGAAGCTTATCCTAGGTTTGCACCGTTTCTGGCGCTTACGGCTTTGAAATATTAGGTACAAACTTAAAAAGGCCGTAAATTTTAAAATAGAAAGAAATTACTTGATGCAAGTTAAATTACGTATAGAGAGACTGTCTTAGTGCATAATACTACTATAAGTGAAAACTGTTTAGCAAATGCGTTTCTATACTGATTGTTACCATTCTTGTTCATACGCTGTTCGTTTTCCAAATAAGTAAAAATAAAATAATAATGATTTTAATAAAAACCACGTGCATGTAGGGAACACAGTGTTGAACAAATGCATTTTCCGTAAATAAATACCAGTATAAAACTTCCGGCGGATGTAGTACTAATTAAATGAATAAGTTTAAGTCAATTTCCAGAACTACATTAATTTTCCCCGAAGTAGAGCGACAATAAAAATGGAAAAGTGCCTTCCGTGAGACGCACCAAGGTGCAAACCTGGTAATGTATTTCGAACATTTTTCTGATAAGTTTATCAATTTGCACAGACTAAATTAACTTTCCTGATACCCACAAAAAGTATTTTTTGTAAATGTTTTTTTTGTATCTTCTGTATGTCGGATTTAAAAAATACTTGGTGCAAATGTAGATCATAACGGTTCAAAGTCTATGCCAAATTGCACCGACTACTTCTATTTCCCCCATTAAGTTACGGATATTATAAGGTTTTCACCCTATTTCACCCTGTTCCGGAGGGTGAAATTACTGATGCTTATTATTAGAGGTGATTTTTAAGCCATACAAAACAATTAGAAAAGTTTTCATGACTACATCTAATTAGTTCCACACTTTCGCAAAAAATCACCTAATTTGACTGTACTAGTAAAAGAAAAGGTTGAGGGCTCAACCACGCTGTTGTTCAACCTCGCCTTAGAATTTAAATTCAAATTCAAAACTAGGTTGCTATAAATGATATGATTATGATATGATATGAGTATGATTTAAATATAAGCCTAGTTGAGTACCTCAACTAGGCTTATATTTAAATCATCGTCATCAGCCTGAAGAAACCCACTGCGGAGAAAACGGTCTCGAGCCGCCTCCATCCACCTACTTCCTACGACGCTTATATTAAAATACAAAAGGGTAAGTTTTAAGAATTTAGGTGGTTCCATAGTAACAATTCTGTTGTTATGGTAGGATAACATTAAGTCAGTTATACAGGGTGTTTGGCGCATGGACTGACAGGATTTTTTGGGGGGTTGGGGGAGTCATGCGCTTGTTTTCCCCGTTAGAGCCTATGTCCTACGTGTCTCGGTTGTTTAAATATGTTATGTTTTATTAAAAAATTAAAATCACCCATAATCTTGCCTTTAAATCATCATAACTTTTTTGTTTGTGGTTGCAATACCACAAAATAACTTACGCTTGTATTTTGCAATGTATTTTGATTCTAAATAAATCAACATTTGATTCAATTCATAGCAAAAAAAACTTATGAGCTTTCAAAGTGGTAAATCTGTGTAAATGTTAAGAAAAGTGACAACTTCTAAATTCATTGCAAAAAAAATTAAAAGCCATTTCTAATTTAGTTTTCTTTTAAAAAGTTCTTTATTTATTAACCTTTCCAACGATATGCTACATGACAGAAATCATTCATCAGGGGTCGACATATGAGACACTTGATTGCTAGGGTCAAGATAAAGAAAATACATTTTTTTATGTTATGTTGTTTTTATTGAATTTAAATTACAACATTTGCTCAAATTGGCCTCCTCCATACGTTATGCATGCGCGACAACTTTTTCTAATTTCTGTGGTTGTGGTTAGAAGCCGCATTTCATCTTTAATTTTTAGAAATGCGGTGTTTATTCTTAGGACATAGGCTCTAACGGGGAAAATAAGCGCATGACTCCCTAACCCCCCAAAAAATCCTGTCGGTCCATGCGCCAAACACCCTGCATAGTAGAGTAATTTTGAAATACGAGTTTCGACGGGGTTCTTACGCAGCAGGGTTCTTCATAGTCATCAATTTGGATTTACTAAGGGTCGTTCGACAGCCGATGCTGGTACCATGCTCTTAGAACACATATTTGAAGCATGGGAGAACTCGCAGGACGCGATCGGAGTTTTCTGCGACCTGTCCAAAGCTTTTGACTGCGTGAGGCATGATACTTTAATTTCCAAGTTAAAACATTATGGCATACAAAATCAGGCAATTAATCTTGTAAATTCTTACTTATCCAATAGAGTCCAAAAAGTTGATGTTGGTAGTGAAAGGTCTTCAGGATCGACTATTGTCATGGGGGTGCCACAGGGTTCAATACTAGGCCCTTTTTTATTCCTAGTTTACATAAACGATCTCCCTTTTTTTGTGAAAGACATATGTGACATAGTTCTATTTGCTGACGATACTTCTTTGATTTTCAAAGTTGATAGATCTAAATCTAATTACGATGATGTAAATGATTCACTATCGCATGTTCTTGAGTGGTTCACAGTTAATAATCTTTTGCTTAATGCTAAAAAAACTAAATGCATCAAATTCACATTGCCAAATGTAAAACATTATCCAACTAATATTAAAATAAATGGGGAGACACTTGATCTTGTCAAGTCTACCATTTTCTTAGGGCTTAATATTGATGCAGGGTTGCAGTGGGCACCACAAATTGTGGCTCTTGCTGGTAGACTTAGTTCCGCTGCATATGCAGTTCGTATAATAAGGCAGCTTACTGATGAAGCTACAGCTAGGCTTGTTTATTTTAGCTACTTCCATAGTGTTATGTCATATGGTATCATACTGTGGGGTAAAGCAGCAGATATCCAAGCTATTTTTGTCTTGCAAAAACGGGCAATACGTACCATTTATAAAATGAAGTCGCGTGACTCCTCGAGGGAGCGTTTCAAAGAAATCAATATTCTTACAGTAATATCGCAATATATCTATGAAATATTATTACATACACATAAACACTTGGATAGTTTTATGATAAAAAGTGACGTGCATGGTATTAACACTAGAAATAAACACAAACTAAATATACCAAAATTTCGATTAAAGAAAGTAAGTGGGTCTTTTATGGGGAATTCTGTACGGTTCTATAATAAACTTCCAGAAGGTGCATTTAAACTTCCTATTCGAAGATTTAAATCCTACATAAAGATGAACCTAATTAAGAAAGCGTATTACACTCTTGATGACTATATTAATGATAAAGCCGCGTGGCCTGGTGTCGCTCTGCCCCTCGACTGCTAAAATGGAAATTTGCAATATCTGTACTTACCTATTTACATGTTTGTATTAGATTATTATTTAAAGTATATTATAAGTATAACAAGCGTAGCGTGTGCTGTCTTGCATATTTTTGCTGATGTTTATTTACTTTTGACTACCTTCCTAAGGTTTTTAAGTTCTCATTTACTATGTATCAGCAACTCCTTATCCGCATGTCTGATACCTTTTCCAAGTAAATGCTGTTATTACTGATGACCGTGATGTTGTACGCACTGTTGACTGCAGTCGTTCTGCCCAATGTTATAAGGAAGAAAATCATCATGTTAAAATTAATGCATGACGTCATGAAAGTGACTTTCTTCTTCGATTTTTGTTTTGGCTCTGCTGAGCTGATCTCTCGTTTTTCCTTTCTCAGTATCTCGTCCAGCTTGCTGCTGGTTCCCTGCTCGCTGCTGCTGCGTGGAGCTTGGGTTCCGGACGGTGGTGGCTGCTGCCATACTTCTGACGTCACGGCACTTGGCGATGCTTGCCCCCCCATGCTAGAGGTGTCGCCGGGCGTAGAAGCCGTTTTTCCTTTGAATCCGATTTTTCGTTCACAGGTAGGATTGAGACCTTGAAGGCTGGCCTGAGGACGTCAGTCTTCGTTTTTACGCTGATTACTCGGGAATGATTGTCTTTGCTAGGGTGAAGGTCGGCTACTTTACCTAAAACCCGTTTGCCTGCTGGCAGATTAGCATCATGTATGACCACGATGTTATCTAGTTTTATAATAGGTCGTACATTTCGCCACTTGCTTCTGGCCAATAGCTGCGTCAGGTATTCAGCGCGCCATATCTTCCATATGTCTTGGAAGATTTTTTG
The DNA here is from genome assembly GCA_951392215.1 of Epirrita christyi. Lineage (NCBI taxonomy): Eukaryota > Metazoa > Arthropoda > Insecta > Lepidoptera > Geometridae > Epirrita > Epirrita christyi. Next base: position 16,754,881 of record OX595841.1, on the reverse strand, counting down.
TGTTGTTTCCACCTTGTTCTCTCATCTTTTTCTGTTCCATAGATTGTTAATACCGGAACACTCGCTAGAAAATAGGGCGGGGTAAGATAGTCAATGTCATCGATATCTTCACTTAATGCGTACAAAGGTCGTGAGTTAAAGCAAGCTCGTAGCTGACAAAGAAGAGTCGTAAATTTTTCAAATGTAAGATTTTGCTGTAGATTCATGATTTTATCTGAAAACTCATCGTTTTGAACGCATTTGATTATTTTATATTTAGCAGCGCGTATCTCCTCCGTTGTCAAATAATAATGTGTTTGTTAATAATAATGCATTTGTGCTAAGTAAACTGATTGGTTTACTTTCTTTGTTTTCAAATCAGTTTTGAATGTAAAATCATATTCATCTGCTCTCCAGGCAAGTCCTAAGGTTTTAGTTGACTCCTGATGACGAAAATCGAAGGTGTCGTGGGACGCTGAGGTTTTGTTGTCATTGCATAGTAACGATGGTTCGTTGGTTTGTTGTAAATGTGGGCCACGAAACATAACATCATTTAAGCTGTATCCATGTGACGTCATTTCTGATGCATTAGATACAACCCGCAGCGCCGTTGTTGGTGAATCATCGCGGTGCACACTGTGATGAGGCTTGTAGTAACCAGGGATCTTGTTACCGGCACTTGCCGCTGTGTGCATGTGACCTAATTCCTGGTATTCATGCTTGAATGTTTTGTATGTATTTGCGACATTATGATTTTTATTGAATTTATTTTCTAATTGGTAGAACTGGCCCAATGCATTTGGTCTTGATATTTCTAGCTTTTCATCTGCGTCAGTGGGCAATGGAGGACGCACAACGTACCGGCCTGCTTGGCGCTCTGTCGTTGATTTGTGTAGCTGTAGGCATTGTGCGTCTTCTGCTGATATGTTAGTTTGATCGGTGACATCTTCAGTAGACCAAAATCTGCTCAAGTCATTATTTTCGGTCACTACTACGTTGCAATGGTATGATTTTGTGACATTTGCGTTGCCACATAAAATCCAGCCAAAACGCGTCTGCTGAGCTATTGGCATGGACGGATTGTGTCTGATGATACCACCCATAATTATGTCTGAGTAGACATCAGCACCTAGTAAGAGGTCTACTGAGCGACTTTTGTAAAATTCAGGATCTGCCAACTGAATGTTTTCCAACTGAGGCCAAGACGGATTTACGAACGTCTGATTCGGTGAATTATTGACTACATTTTTCATAACAAAAACTTCTATGTTTAGGTCGTAATCAGCGTAAAGAGCGTTAGAGATGCTAAAATGCCGATTACTCCTTTGGAGACCATTTCCTTGGCTCCTACTCCAAAAATTATGCCCTTGCATTGCTTTCGTTTGATGCCTAAAAGTTGAGCTGCATTCTCCGTGATCAAGGATGTTTGTGAACCTTGATCAATTAACGCACGTAAAGTTTGTTGGGTACCATCGGCCTTGGTCACGTTGACTAACGCGGTTGCTAACAGAATTTCCCCCACTTCCCTCTGTAAAACATGTGCATTACTCTGTTGCTGACTCTGCTGAGAATTGTCCTCTTCACACGATTGTGAAGAAATCCGAACTCTGCCTGTTGAAGCATTGTGTAGCAGGATATTGTGTTCTCCTTCGCACTCACGGCATTTCTTGTCCGAGAAACACGCCCTTTTGCGATGTGACATAAGGCAGTTTTTGCATACGGATAACTTTTCGACGATTTTCTGTCTCATGTGAGGTTACATTTCGAGGAAGGTTTTGCAATGGAAAATTCCATGTTCTTCGTTGGTGTTACAAACCGTGCATTCAGGTAATTTATAATAAGTTATTTGTTATTTTTGTTGCTAGTGAACGATTTGAAGAAATTATTCTTCTTTTACACTTGTTGATAAAAAATGATAAACGATAGTGATTCTACTCCAGAGTTTATCAAAATAGACGCTTTAGAGATTATTGATAATCTACTATCGCTAAAATCAAAACAAGCCCTGGCTTTTTATTGTCTCGCAGAAGGTGTGAAAAGTAGAGTATGCTCCTCTGGAATAAAGCTTGTCTTCGTCTTGGGCAGCTTGAACCCCTCGCTTCACTCAGGACTCTATATAACTCCCTCGCTACACTCGGGAGTTAACTTTAGAGTCCCTCGTTACGCTCAGGGTTCAATATGCCGCCCGCGACATAAGACACTGCTTTATTCCCTTAGTGCATAATCTACTATTGTTTTAAAAAAATGTCTAAAACGACAGCGATACTGAAGAAAATTTTACACCACCGGACTTTCTCGAAGCTGCAACAAACCAATGAACCTCTTACCATCAAAATCTAGAAGGTATTACAATAAATGTTAAATATAATATTATCGATTTCATGAAATTAGATAATATATGTTGATAGTATGTTTTGAAACTGCACATACGTTGGTCTTAAAACACTCGTGTGATGCTATAAAAAAAATAGATAATGTTGTGTGAAATGTCCAGCATTTATTTATTTATTGATTTATAGGTACAACCCTAAGTATAATAAGTACAGGTAAATTAGCAAAAAGTGTGGACCTAAGTCGTGTAGTCGTGGATTCTTATGGAAACGTTAGATGACACGAAAAGAAGCTTATCCTAGGTTTGCACCGTTTCTGGCGCTTACGGCTTTGAAATATTAGGTACAAACTTAAAAAGGCCGTAAATTTTAAAATAGAAAGAAATTACTTGATGCAAGTTAAATTACGTATAGAGAGACTGTCTTAGTGCATAATACTACTATAAGTGAAAACTGTTTAGCAAATGCGTTTCTATACTGATTGTTACCATTCTTGTTCATACGCTGTTCGTTTTCCAAATAAGTAAAAATAAAATAATAATGATTTTAATAAAAACCACGTGCATGTAGGGAACACAGTGTTGAACAAATGCATTTTCCGTAAATAAATACCAGTATAAAACTTCCGGCGGATGTAGTACTAATTAAATGAATAAGTTTAAGTCAATTTCCAGAACTACATTAATTTTCCCCGAAGTAGAGCGACAATAAAAATGGAAAAGTGCCTTCCGTGAGACGCACCAAGGTGCAAACCTGGTAATGTATTTCGAACATTTTTCTGATAAGTTTATCAATTTGCACAGACTAAATTAACTTTCCTGATACCCACAAAAAGTATTTTTTGTAAATGTTTTTTTTGTATCTTCTGTATGTCGGATTTAAAAAATACTTGGTGCAAATGTAGATCATAACGGTTCAAAGTCTATGCCAAATTGCACCGACTACTTCTATTTCCCCCATTAAGTTACGGATATTATAAGGTTTTCACCCTATTTCACCCTGTTCCGGAGGGTGAAATTACTGATGCTTATTATTAGAGGTGATTTTTAAGCCATACAAAACAATTAGAAAAGTTTTCATGACTACATCTAATTAGTTCCACACTTTCGCAAAAAATCACCTAATTTGACTGTACTAGTAAAAGAAAAGGTTGAGGGCTCAACCACGCTGTTGTTCAACCTCGCCTTAGAATTTAAATTCAAATTCAAAACTAGGTTGCTATAAATGATATGATTATGATATGATATGAGTATGATTTAAATATAAGCCTAGTTGAGTACCTCAACTAGGCTTATATTTAAATCATCGTCATCAGCCTGAAGAAACCCACTGCGGAGAAAACGGTCTCGAGCCGCCTCCATCCACCTACTTCCTACGACGCTTATATTAAAATACAAAAGGGTAAGTTTTAAGAATTTAGGTGGTTCCATAGTAACAATTCTGTTGTTATGGTAGGATAACATTAAGTCAGTTATACAGGGTGTTTGGCGCATGGACTGACAGGATTTTTTGGGGGGTTGGGGGAGTCATGCGCTTGTTTTCCCCGTTAGAGCCTATGTCCTACGTGTCTCGGTTGTTTAAATATGTTATGTTTTATTAAAAAATTAAAATCACCCATAATCTTGCCTTTAAATCATCATAACTTTTTTGTTTGTGGTTGCAATACCACAAAATAACTTACGCTTGTATTTTGCAATGTATTTTGATTCTAAATAAATCAACATTTGATTCAATTCATAGCAAAAAAAACTTATGAGCTTTCAAAGTGGTAAATCTGTGTAAATGTTAAGAAAAGTGACAACTTCTAAATTCATTGCAAAAAAAATTAAAAGCCATTTCTAATTTAGTTTTCTTTTAAAAAGTTCTTTATTTATTAACCTTTCCAACGATATGCTACATGACAGAAATCATTCATCAGGGGTCGACATATGAGACACTTGATTGCTAGGGTCAAGATAAAGAAAATACATTTTTTTATGTTATGTTGTTTTTATTGAATTTAAATTACAACATTTGCTCAAATTGGCCTCCTCCATACGTTATGCATGCGCGACAACTTTTTCTAATTTCTGTGGTTGTGGTTAGAAGCCGCATTTCATCTTTAATTTTTAGAAATGCGGTGTTTATTCTTAGGACATAGGCTCTAACGGGGAAAATAAGCGCATGACTCCCTAACCCCCCAAAAAATCCTGTCGGTCCATGCGCCAAACACCCTGCATAGTAGAGTAATTTTGAAATACGAGTTTCGACGGGGTTCTTACGCAGCAGGGTTCTTCATAGTCATCAATTTGGATTTACTAAGGGTCGTTCGACAGCCGATGCTGGTACCATGCTCTTAGAACACATATTTGAAGCATGGGAGAACTCGCAGGACGCGATCGGAGTTTTCTGCGACCTGTCCAAAGCTTTTGACTGCGTGAGGCATGATACTTTAATTTCCAAGTTAAAACATTATGGCATACAAAATCAGGCAATTAATCTTGTAAATTCTTACTTATCCAATAGAGTCCAAAAAGTTGATGTTGGTAGTGAAAGGTCTTCAGGATCGACTATTGTCATGGGGGTGCCACAGGGTTCAATACTAGGCCCTTTTTTATTCCTAGTTTACATAAACGATCTCCCTTTTTTTGTGAAAGACATATGTGACATAGTTCTATTTGCTGACGATACTTCTTTGATTTTCAAAGTTGATAGATCTAAATCTAATTACGATGATGTAAATGATTCACTATCGCATGTTCTTGAGTGGTTCACAGTTAATAATCTTTTGCTTAATGCTAAAAAAACTAAATGCATCAAATTCACATTGCCAAATGTAAAACATTATCCAACTAATATTAAAATAAATGGGGAGACACTTGATCTTGTCAAGTCTACCATTTTCTTAGGGCTTAATATTGATGCAGGGTTGCAGTGGGCACCACAAATTGTGGCTCTTGCTGGTAGACTTAGTTCCGCTGCATATGCAGTTCGTATAATAAGGCAGCTTACTGATGAAGCTACAGCTAGGCTTGTTTATTTTAGCTACTTCCATAGTGTTATGTCATATGGTATCATACTGTGGGGTAAAGCAGCAGATATCCAAGCTATTTTTGTCTTGCAAAAACGGGCAATACGTACCATTTATAAAATGAAGTCGCGTGACTCCTCGAGGGAGCGTTTCAAAGAAATCAATATTCTTACAGTAATATCGCAATATATCTATGAAATATTATTACATACACATAAACACTTGGATAGTTTTATGATAAAAAGTGACGTGCATGGTATTAACACTAGAAATAAACACAAACTAAATATACCAAAATTTCGATTAAAGAAAGTAAGTGGGTCTTTTATGGGGAATTCTGTACGGTTCTATAATAAACTTCCAGAAGGTGCATTTAAACTTCCTATTCGAAGATTTAAATCCTACATAAAGATGAACCTAATTAAGAAAGCGTATTACACTCTTGATGACTATATTAATGATAAAGCCGCGTGGCCTGGTGTCGCTCTGCCCCTCGACTGCTAAAATGGAAATTTGCAATATCTGTACTTACCTATTTACATGTTTGTATTAGATTATTATTTAAAGTATATTATAAGTATAACAAGCGTAGCGTGTGCTGTCTTGCATATTTTTGCTGATGTTTATTTACTTTTGACTACCTTCCTAAGGTTTTTAAGTTCTCATTTACTATGTATCAGCAACTCCTTGCTCCGAGGCACCACACAGGCGCTTCTCACCTAGTGGTAAGACGGACCATTTATGTAAGCCAAGCCGAGTTTGTTGCCTGATTCTTCTAGGCTTGGTCGCGTTGGAACAGGAGAAATTTAATTTAATATAAGACGATTCAAAATGATCCTTGTGATTTCAATGAATAAAGTTCTTTTTGACTTTGACTTTGGCTTTTGAGCAGATACAGCTCGCAATATCAAAGCTGCATTCGGAGAGGATCAAAGTCAAAGTCAAAAAGAATTGTATTCATTGAAATCACAAGGATCATTTTGAATCGTCTTATAAACTAAATACGTATGACTAACGAACGCATTGGGGATTTTTGGTTAAATCGCTTTCGTAGTGGAAACATCCACTTCAAGAATGAACCACGAGGAAGACCAGACACTAAGATTATTTATTCTGTGACAAAGGTAAATAACGACGAATTAAAAGTCTGGTGGAAGCCGATTCTTATCAAACAACCAAGGAATTAGCGTCATGGTTTGATTGGCGTTAGTTTACCTACAATATTGACTCATTTGCACCAAATTGGGGAAATAAAAATAACTCAAAAAATAGGTGCCTAACTGCCTAAGGAATTAACTGATGTGCATAGAGGTGCCCGTGTTGAACCTTGCTTTGCTTTGATGGGTAGGTACAGATATGAAAGGACTTTAGACATAACTGTGACGTGTGATGAAAAGTGGATTCTCTACGATATAAAATCGCAATGGCTGAACCCAAGTAGAATTCCGGAACTCTGCCCTAAAGTGAAGCACACGTATAGAAAAGTTATGGTAACTATTTAGTGGTCACTTCATGCAGTAATTTACTATAGCTTTTTGAGATCCTGTCGAACAATGACAACGACTCCTCAATCGATCTTCACCATTATTGCTCCATGATAACGCAAGATCTCGCACTTCTCGACAAACCGTTTTAACATTAAAAAACCTGCATTTAGAAAACATATGTCATCCTGCGTATTTTTGAATTTGGCCATTGCGTACTTTAACCCCAATATTATTAACTTTCTGTTGAGTTGAAGTGTTTGTCGTTGTAATTGCAGGCTAATCGAAGTGGAATCACCCGCTGCTGACGTACTTCCTGCGCAGACAGTAGGTATGTATCATTATCACAGCAAGCCCTTTGTACAGCGACCGGGGTCATGCCGGGGTCGTGCCGGGGCCGTGCCGGAGTGAGGGAGGCTTGTAGGTAAAGCATCTGCGTAATTGTTATAGATCAAAGGTGTGCTGCTCAAAAAGAGCGTCTTTATTAGGGTCAGGCAGGAGTGAAACTCGTTTCTCGATACTGATCATATCGAGGTAAGGGTAAATAGTCACGATAGTTTTACGAGGTACATTTAGCGAGCATCTAAGTAAGACGGGTCCGAATGAATAATAAAATACTTTTGTCTCTCGTAATTATTCTGTTATTTGACGTTCGCGGGCGTGAAGCACGGGTCTCGCACGCAAACCATTACATTATGTAAATACATACACCCGAAAAGATCGCCTCGCTTCTCTCCCAGCCTGGAGCCCGTAGTCCGAGTTTTGCAGCAACGATGCAAGATGGAACTACAACATCATTTAAATTCCTACAAATGGGATCAACCTGGGGTAAACCCAAGGTATTCTGTACTTTTCACATTTCAATAGCAATGTTTTTTGGCACACGAATTCAAAGACCTTCCTCGTGTCAAGTTTTTTGTTGTCTATTGCATCGGTCAACATTTTAATTATAATTTATACATGACTTATATTTTTATTTTAATTAAAGTCTCACTTTAATTTTTTATACCTCATCTTAGACCCTAATATCTCAATAACCCCCGGACTGATGTAGCCTAATAACCTTATTTACAAAATATTACAAATGACACTAAAAAATATTTATAATTCAATATCAAATTTCATGACGATCGGTTAAACGGTTCGAGAATTATTCTCAGACTAACATACATACATACATACATATGCCAATTCACCCTAGCTGACTCAGAGAACTCGCTTCGCTCGTTTAATTAATCTTTGCACATACTCAATAAAAATGGCACACTACGTAATTCACAGACGATCGCGTAATCGTCATCGTTACGATAGTGGCTGCAAAACTCGGACAACGGCCTCCAGCAGAACGATACCACCGCTCATCCCAACGCTTTTAGATTTACATTTAAAGTGGTTGTGGATTGACGACCTCTGTGGCGCGGTGGGCTTGAAGTAAGCTGAGACGCAAGAGGTGCGGGTTCGAAACCTGATAAGTATATATTCTGATTTGTTATATTATGCTCGACGTGGCCTTTTCTACACTTTAGAAAAATAAAAACTATACACCTCTTATACTTATATACTATTCTCCTGCTGACGTTTTGTTGGCTATTTAGAGGTTCTTTATTCCTCATGAGCACCGATCGCGACCACGCTCGAAGGTGCTCGAAGGGATTTTCTTCACTAGTTTATTCAGCTGTACCGCGAACTTTTAAGTGTTTTGTGATTTGATATGCAGACACGATTATAAAGGTGGATGTTGACATTTGCGCGACCGGAACCTCATCCTCATATCGCGCACTTACTGATTAATGAATTATAGCGCGGCGGTCTCAGGCGCACCGCGACATGGAAAGCGAATTAACGCCGGACACAATAGCCAGCCTCCCTCGCTCCCCTCTCTGTCTACTCTGCTCCGGTAATACAGTTATTAAGTATACAATAACAAGTGGTTCACCCTGATTTGAGACCTCGCGAAAACACGCGAAGTAGGAAACCTTCGGTAAAATTTTCATGGGGCCACCTAAAGATCATTCCCAGCGCAGTAAACAAAGGCCCTGATCTTTATTGACCATGGACATTGTAGAGGTTGCAGGAAGTCGTCGGATGGAGGAAGCTCAAAACCATTCATCGAAGTATTGTTTGTTTGTATATACTTGGTTGCACACAAAACTAAAAGTAAATGTACAAATGGAGGGCATAATGCCAAAGTAATTTTTCTGCCAACCAAGAAGGTGGTAACAATTAAGGCGTGCTAACACAATGAAAACTAAAAAAAAGTAAAAAAATAAATAAATAAAATACATAGACTAAACGATATAACTTAAATAATAAAATAATAAAGTATTCTGCAGCGGGTACAGTCTATGGCCAGCAGTGAGTCTCTACAGGCTGATGATGATGAATCAACGATGCCTAAAACCAACATACCTAACAAATTAGGTTTGTACCTATAGCTGACAAATTCATTGATAAACTTGTTTTTAGGGTTCGGTCCCTCGGAAGGAAAAAAGGAACCCTGTGGGATCACTTCGTTTCCGTCTGTCTGTCTTTTTCTCAGGAACGCGTAGAGATTGTGAGCTCCCCCCCCCCTCCAGCTCTCTTAACCCCCCAACTAACAATCCTACAAACATTGTATGTGATGAATTATGCTTTATATTATACGTAGCATTGGACTCGAACGTGTAATGAATTGGTAATATTTATCTTGGCCTGATAGTTTAATGTTACTGTCGTCTCGTGAACGTCTATATGTAATGGTTGATATCTAGATTCAAAGATTAGCGTAACCTTAACACTTGGAATGTAAACTGCTGTCAAACAAATTAACTTATTGTTGGAAGAAAGCGCCGTTCGTAATACAAAGGTCACTTACCCCTATCTCCTTTCCCTGCTAGTGAGTTGACTCTCTGGATTTCAGGGTCCTGTAGGATTTAATGTAAAAATGAAGATAGAGTCATACCTATTTCCCTACTCAAACAAATGGCTTGAGGAAAAGTAATTAGTGTATCGGGATATAAGTGGTTCATGTTCATTGTCATAAATATGTCTTCAGTCAGATCAGTCGATTTATGTGTTGAAGTAATACTTTAGGTACTTGTTGATACAGCTCGTGGAAACATGTGGAAGGCTTCAAATATTAACTTATGTTTATGCTTATTTAGTACTTAGACAACTAGTTGGTTGCTATGTTAAATTAACTTTTACCTATTTATAACTGAGAAGGTTGATTTACTGCGTTATTCTAAGCTTTTGGTAACGTGCGATCGTGCAAAGCATTGTGTGTGTGTGTGTGTTTTCCGTTGTTGTTTTGTTGTCTCCGAGCTGAGGACTACGACTGCTCCAGTTTACCATAGTTCTCTTGGAGTCCCACGTTGTGAGAAATGCAAAGAAGTCTCTTAATCCATCGGTGTACACGATTAAGTGTAAAATCCCTATCGAAGTACGAGAATTTTGGCGTCTCTATCATTGCTGTCTACCAAAGCTCTTCGACGTTAAACAATACTAAAATATAAGGCAAATGTCAGATTTCATGATAATATGGGTCACGTAATTATTTTACGTATATTGTTGACCCTATGTACTTTTCTCCAACGTGTCACAAGCCCCAACCAGGGTATCGAAGGTAACAGTTAATTAGGTGAAGTGTTCACATAGTGGTATTGTAATAAAATCCAGCGATGAGTATTTATAATGGTTTTGTAGGTATTTCAGCATCGTCACGTCCTCAATTCCTCTGGTATGGTGACTTGTTCCACCAATAATCATAGCGTTAGTACAAATTATGTTCATAAAGATTCATAATTTGTTCAATTCAGAAAGTGTTTCTCCATTTAGTTCAGCATTTTAAGTAGCCCACTCTCTAGAGCTTTGATTCGATATTGTACATATTATAAAAAGATTCGTTGGGAGGTGTAATTACCCAGCACTCTGCGTCCAGAGTAACGAGCTTCAGACACATCTTAACGAGAATACATATATATAATTTTATGGTGTGTGGGTTTCCTTCTTATCACTACACGTGATGAAATGGGATTGAGAGTATGTATGCTTGTGTGTGTGTCTGCATTAAGCGTATAATATACCTCCTCAGTACATTCGCATGCATGCAATAAAATGCTTTGTAAGCAAGCTGAGTTAAGTTTCATATGCATATATGATCAGTAAGTCAATTTGTTCACAAATATGATAGTCAGATCCTAGATAAAAATGATCACACAAAATAAATCACAATTATTATTATATATTATGAAAAATGCCACCAAAGTCGCTGTCCTACGTTAATAGTGAATAGGTTTATATCAATTAGCGTTGATAATATTCTAATGGTTAGTGGGATATAAGTCCTGTTGTTTATATACCTATGTTATTGAAATCTCGATTCAATAGGTATGTAGCTGAACATCACTAGTATAGTGGCTTAGCCAAAGCAATGAGTTATAGGTTTTTATCTGCCTGCAAATATAACATTCTTTGTAGAGTAAATTTGATAGGAATGTGGTGCAGCTTTTACTATTACTACCATCTAATCAACACATCCTGGTACTTAGTTATTTAGTTATTTGAAAGGTTGAATACCTAGTGTTTTCTCTGAAGTATAAATAGGTATGTGACTGAACATCTCCAATACTTAGATATTACATAACCTTCTCCAGTTACGTCTTATTCTAGGTACTTAGTCATTTGTAAGGTATATATGATCTAGTTGAAGTCTAAATAGGTATGTGACTCAACCCTCCTCCAGTACTTAGATATAGCATATCTTAGGTACTTAGTGATTTGTAAAGTATAATATGATCTAGTGATTTCTCTAAAGTCTAAATGAAATAGGTATATGACCGAACATCTCCAATACTTAAGCTAACACATAGCCTAGGTACTTAGTTATTTAGTTATTTGAAAGGTTGAATACCTAGTGTTTTCTCTGAAGTTTAAATGAAATAGGTATGTGACCGAACATCTCCAATACTTAAGCTAACACATAGCCTAGGTACTTAGTTATTTGAAAGGTTGAATACCTAGTGTTTTCTCTGAAGTTTAAATGAAATAGGTATGTGACCGAACATCTCCAATACTTAAGCTAACACATAGCCTAGGTACTTAGTTATTTGAAAGGTTGAATACCTAGTGTTTTCTCTGAAGTTTAAATGAAATAGGTATGTGACCGAACATCTCCAATACTTAAGCTAACACATAGCCTAGGTACTTAGCTTTAGGCCGGGGAAACTCGTGAAGTCGTTGTTTGTAGACACTGTATTTTACACACACTTTATTAACACTTTAAGCAAAACATGATCTTAATTCAGCGGAGTATATACGTCTCTACGCTTTTTTTCAGTGGCTGGTTAAATTGTCGCGTCAACAGTGATTATTCGATAATTACTCCCGCGCGTCTCGTTTGGTACTGCTGGCCTCCCCGTGTCCACATAGGCACCCTCACCTTCACGTATTTCATGTTCTCACGATATTTTTTTGACTGTATCGTAGCAAAAAATTCAAACCAATTAATAGTTTTGTCGCGCCAGTAAATTTTGAATTCTCAAGTGTTTTCTGTCACGTTTAAGTGTGAGTTATATTTTGTACTTCATAATTGAGACCATCCACTTGTGATAATACTGTTTTTCTATGTTGAGCCCTAAAAAAATAAGTTACGACTATTGTTACCCAACTGTATCAGCAAAGAGGGTGATGTTTTTAACGATCTATGTACGTAACTATTATAAATTAAAGGTAATCTATGAGGGTACGGTAATGATCCGTTACAAGATATCAAGTTGAAATTTATATCGAATACTCAGGTCTGAAATCCCTTGGAGCTGTGAAAAAATCAAACTTCAATGTCAACGAAATGAAAAGATGCGGCCATTAATTCTGCATTTGTTGACACTCGCAAGGGAATCAAAACCTAATAAGGTACTTCCCGTTAACCTAAAATCGTGTAATTTGGCAAGAAGCATTGTTTTATAGCACAAATAAAGCGAAAAATCCTAAAACCGTAAATTTGTAGCTACAAGCAGCCCCCTATGATGATATTAAATTAATTTGGTGTTTGTTAGTTACAAATAGGTGATTGATAGATTGTCTTGTTATCATTTTAGTATGCTGTATATCGTCTAAAAACCATGTTTTTATATCAAAATTCTATAATTTTATCAAAAAAAATATTGTTTCAAGAATAATTACCTACTAGTTGATTTTCTAAACAGAAAATCAATTAGCCAAACCAAAACTAGTCTTTACTGATCCAAATAACTAGTAATTTTGATCAGTTTTGTCACTAGCCAAAGAGAATGTCCCGCAACACTACCGTACACTAGCAATGAGTCTCTGGTACTCAGAATAAAATAGGTTTTGTTTTAATTTATTTAAACTTTTTGTTCTTTTCTTTCTTTCTTTTTTTTAATTAATCAAATACCACGTCAAATACTTACTGACACTTGTATGAAGTAGATTAAATGCGCGGGCCGGTACGGGCGCTGTCAATCAATGTTGCTAAACACGTGCTGTTAAAAAAGTGGGTAAATAAGTAGGGAGAATTTTCGTGAAAAATAGTGGATGGTTTGCTAAGTTGGCCATAAGCGAACAAATTTTTTCAAATTGCAAAAAAAGAAACATACAGGCGAGCTATTATGTCTATTGAGTGAAAAAAACAAGCGCAAAGGCAACGGCATGGAATAGAAAGATATACGGAAGCATAAGTCTGCAGCTCTGCGCACGGAAGATCGAGACGATGAGGTGTACCTATGATTCTTATACATCATTACTATCTCATATCATGAGCTGGTTATAGTCCTTGCAGACTCACGAGCTCGTTGTCGAAGACGATCTCGGCGATCACGCCCCCTACCCCGCACCCCGCGCCCACCCTCCACTACAACGCCTTTGTATGTGCGCGATACATTCGGGACACGATCCATCGTTAAGCTTATCTCAGAGCTGACGCCCATAACCGAACAAAATGGATAATATAAACCCGAACGATATAAAAGTTGTTCGATATATCTATTTCGGCCGTAGTTCGTACCGTATACATTCCGGAACGACGAACATAAAGGTATCTACCGTTTATCGTTTAGCGTTTTTTCGGTAAGACCCCGAGAAACTGATGGACATGCGGTCCACAACTGAAAGTCATCCTCCTCCACACAACAGTAACCCGTTACCCGTTTGGGTACCCTCCGTTTATTTTATATTATTCATACTAAACTATAAGACCACTCACTGTATAATATAGGTAGGTAGTTAATTCTTAAGTTTAGTTTTTGTTTTTGAAATTGCTATGAAATTATGGTGTGCAATACAGTCTAAGGGTCGTTCACACCGAGACGCGACGCCACGATGCTTGAAGAGGCCAGAGTGGTTGCGCGCAGCGCAGCGTTAGCGGTATCCTTTTGTGTAGTAAAAATAGTTATATTTTGTATCACTATCTTAAAAAGTGCGTGTGACCGTAAGGAGCATTCAAGCCGCTGTCGACGGGGCATGCCACAAGATATGGCAATAAATGCTGGTGTTCCACAGGGCTCTGTGTTATCGCCAACGTTGTTTGTCTTACACATCAACGTCCTCCTCAGGATTTATAACATACACTGCTATGTGGATGACTGTACCAGCGATGCTCGATATGCGGGCGGTGCCTCTCAGGCACAGATGAGTGCTCTTTTGAGTTGGTCTCAGCATGAGGGCGATGAAATTTGGGCTAGTTTAACCCCACCAAGACCAAACTCTTTGCTTTCAGCTCCAAAAAGGCTCTATTTATCTTGCCTCGCAATTTCAGGACATTACATTTGTAGCGAAACACAGTTATTTAGGGATCATTTGGAAAGCAAAGCTGCTCTTATGTTCAAAAAACTTGCCTACTCTACTCAACAGGTCGAAGCGGTACTTCACGTCTTGCCACTAATAGGCGACAGTATGGGCAATTTTAAGAAAAATGTCAATAGGATTCTAAATGCTATGAAATATCGGTTTCCATCAGGTGGGCCGTCTACTTATTTGTATTTTCTATCTATCTATAACATAAAAACATGCATAATTACACCCGAAAAGCATGACCTTCCTTTTTTGGCAGTTGCGTAAAAATTGAATCTTAAGTTTCCTGTTTGGAAATATAGGCCATGGCTTACCTAAGGGGGGCCCCAATAACGGCACGCGCCACAAACACGGTCTCCGGTCACGTCGCGTCGCTGCGTCGCGGTCGCGCGTCGTCGAACGCGGGTTTCGCATGTAATCCGGTGTCAGGTGTCGTGGCTGTTATTCCACCGCACACACATAAACGCTTGTAAACACATGCCAAGAAAAACTCGAGTGCGAATTTGTAAGCTTTCGACGGAAGCCGGTAACGGAGTGGGTTTTTACGAGTCGACCCGTGTAAACGAACGTTTCTGTCTCGAAAATGTGAAAACGATAACGGTTTATGCGTTTGAGGTCAGGATAAAGACGTCGCTAATTGCTATGCAAACAAGCAACGGGCCTAAGTAGGACGGAAAATAATAATTTATTTTTTAGTACCTACTACTTTGTCGAGCCGGCTGGCTCGACATTGACTGCCCGATCTTCGGTTGGGCCCTAGAGAGTCACTTAAAATTTGTATTTTTAAATATTTATGCTCATAATAAATTATTTCTTAAAATATTAAGCATGTTGTTAAGAAATCTCAATTCTCGTAATAAAAACTAGTCAAAACAAAGTTCGGATCACGTTTCGATATATAGTGTCGATGTCTTAAATGACAGAAATTGTATTTATCTAACTTAAAATACAATATGGTAATCGAGATATAGCTAGCTCCCCTATACATGAGTCAGAGATATTGAAACCCACACTCATAGCTATCTGGCCTTTTCTGCCTGCTGATTGCTTGTCCTACATAAATAGAGACGACGACTAGCTAAATGCCATGATGTCCATAATCATAGAAAATTATAATGCATTATACTAACCCTGTTGTTTTCTCTACCCCTACCTAACTCTAGACAGGTCTTGGGGATTCCCTTAAAGAATCCACCTATCTCTTCTCTTACCAGGGTACACCTCTGGTACCGGCCGGTAATTCACATTTCCGCGGGAAGTGTGGATATTGCGTTTATCGTCGTAGATTTGACTAATTTCATTTGTGTCTCAATATGGCGTTTTTCTCTTTCTGAACCATCAGTTTAGAAGTCCGATAGTAGATAGAGTCCTCATAGTTTCGCCATGCGCCGTGGCGTGTCCAGCCTCCGGCTCTTTCCGTGGATGTTGTAAAAGCCGACTCGGGCATTACACCAGAACCAGAGGATGAGCAGCAGCATTCACCTGAGTGTAATCAACAACAATAATACTGCGATCATCGATCCGCCTGCCAAACGCGGGGATTATGGCAAATCCCCTATTGTATTCTATGGGGGAGGCCTCGTCCAGTAGTGGGCCTTTAAATGGATGATGACGATGATGAATTGTTGTTTGTTTTGGATGCAGCCTCTGCCGCTTCTAACCACATCGCTGTGGAATGATCGTTTCCTATCGACGCCGCACACTGGTTGGTATTTTTATTCGGCGTCTCACTATGGGGAAAAGTACACCCGGTTTCGGCCACCCCGTGCGAACCCTATGATTTAAATAAATAAATAAATGCTGGACATTTCACACAACATTATCTAGCCCCAAGCTAAGCAGAGCTTGTGTTATGGGTACTAGATAACTGATTTCATATGGCACCGGAACTGCGCAGACGGGGTGGCGAAAGTTTAAATCGTTAATATAGCTTGCATTGCAGGAGCACCGGCCACGGTGCGGCGAAATAAGAGAGAGGTAAAGGCTTTAAGAGCACGTTGCATTATATTATAAAGAATGTGCGATCTTGCAGTATGCACGGTGCGGCGACGGATGGCATAAAAAAAAGTTCAGTTCCTTTCAGTAGTTCAAAATGATTAAACTGGTAATTAGAACCGGGAACCGATAAAAATGAGTCCAAACATGCAAGTGATGGAAAATCCATCGGGTATTTCCGTTCTCCACCTTCCATCTCCATCTTCAGATTAGCTCACTGTCAACCTTGTAAATAATCATATAAGACAAGAAAAAAATAAGCTTGTAAAAACAACGTGGACGATTGCTGTGTCTTGTGTGATGGACGACTGCTCCCTCACGGGGCCTCACTTTGTGCTGACGCTTCAAAATCCACACAAAAAAACTCACCCACCCGCCGCACCGCCCGACCTCTTTTAGACTTATTAGCTGACTGTGGCAAAGCAAAAAGGAGGGTTATGATTTTAGCAGTCTATGTATGTACCTATACTGCTCCCTCGTAGCTCCGAAATCCCACGTGACAGATACTTCATGACGTTCCGCGTGTCATAAACTAAAGACGTCACAGTATATAGTGTTCCTGCAGTACTGCTATAAAATATATAAATATATGTGTAATAAATTATATAAGATGATGACTTACTTCTAAAAATAGGAGGTTATCAATTAATTCGTCAGTTAAGTACTTACTATATTAGGTAGGTAAGTATGAAGTTTTTAAGCACCGCTAAAGAATAAAGTAGGTTTCTAGTGTGTATTTACGAGATCTCAGTTCGGGCCCAACCAATAGTTTATTTTGTACATTTAGATGGTTTTGCTTACACTTTATGGAGTGTACCTCCCTAACAGTGCATGGGAACATAGATGGTACAAAGCGTAGTAATCATGTAAATCAGTCGTTTGAAGACAAATATAAATTCCATATAGCTTGTACGTCGAACTGCGATGACTTTCTATAATTCCCTTCATACATAATTCAGCGACGAATAATAAATTCTCGCTTTCATTCCGACTTCGGCAATTTCTTGGCACGCGGTCAAAGGAGCTCTCAATGTTTTCCAGTGATTTGGACACATTCACACGCGCAGTGGAAGCAGGAGGGCAAGTGAGGCCACTCGGAGCCCTGGAGCGCCCTCGAGCGTCCTCCATAACCACTAACTACTTATGTATTGACTTGCTTTAATTGCTGGCTCGAACTCGGGCCAAGAGCGACCACTTCACAACGCCTCACCCGGACACACGACGACAACAGTAAGCGCCAGCAACGTACTGAGCCCTTCTAAATAGGTTTTTAGCGCACAACTGACACGGACGGAAGTGTATGTGTAACGACAGTTTTGTATGGAGACATTGACGTGCGCTGCTATATAACGTACACTTTGCGAACCTCAAGTTCCATACAAAAATCCGTTTTACACTACAACATACGTCCGTTTCAATTGCTTGCTGAAACTTCGGCCTCTGTAGCGACACACAACGCACGAAAGCCAATGTCCGCGCTACCTACAACTCAAACGTAGCCGCAACGTAGTGGCCACTTTGAATTAAAATTAAGATTCGTGTACATTTTTTACACAAAATCTGTAACATTCTAAAATAACATAACCACAGTTTGTAGAAATGATTGAGAGTGATTAAAATTTTGACACGGAATCAATATACGTAGTACTTGTCATGTTGTCATGGAGACGTTTTGTATTTCGATACTTATCATTTTATTTTCACCAGAGCTATGAGTTGACTTAATAAAAATACTATAACGCAGTTTACAGACGTGCCGTAGTTAGCAGTAGTACTGTACGATAAAGTGGACTGTATTTTGTTTTTTTATTATAAAAGTTATTACGACAATGTTACTTAGAGGCACTGTGGACTTCCCG